>JASTWF010000041.1:1370954-1515543 GCA_030390025.1 Squalus acanthias
GACCCCCGTCACTGGGGGAGGGGAAACCCAGTCACTGGCGGAGGGGAGACCCCCGTCACTGGGGGAGGGGAGAGCCCGTCACTGGGGGAGGGGAGAGCCCGTAACTGGGGGAGGGGAGACCCCCGTCACTGGGGGAGGGGAGAGCCCATCATAGAACATAGAAGATAGGAGCAGGAGTAGGCCATTCGGCCCCTCGAGCCTGCTCCACCATTCGATGAGATCATGGCTGATCATCCAAACTCAGTACCCTGTACCTGCCTTCTCCCCATATCCCTTGATACCTTTAGCCTTAAGAAATATATCTATCTCCTTCTTGAATATATTTAATGAATTGGCTTCAACTGCCTTCTGTGGCAGAGAATTCCACAGGTTCACCACTCTCTGGGTGAAGAAATTCCTCCTCATCTCAGTCCTAAATGGCTTACCCCTTATCCTTAGACTGTGACCCCTGGTTCTGGACTCCCCCGCCATCGGGAACATCCTTCCTGCATCTAGTTTGTCCTGGCCTGTTAGAATTTTATAAGTTTCAATGAGATCCCCTCTCATTCTTCTAAACTCCAGCGAGTATAAGCCCAATCGACCCAATCTTTCTTCATACGTCATTCCTGCCATCCCAGGTATCAGCCTTGTGAATCTTCGCTGCACTCCTTCCATGGCAAGAACATCCTTCCACAGATAAGGCGACCAAAACTGCACACAGTACTCAAGGTGTGGTCTCACCAAGGCCCTGTACAACTGCAGCAAGACTTCCTTGTTCCTGTACTCAAATCCTCTCGCTATGAAGGCCAACATACCATTTGCCTTCTTCACCGCCTGCTGCACCTGCATGCTTACCTTCAGCGACTGGTGCACAAGGACACCCAGGTCTCGTTGCACTTCCCCTTCTCCCAATCTATTGCCATTCAGATAATAATCTGCCTTTCTGTTTTTGACACCAAAGTGGATAACCTCGCATTTATCCACATTATATTGCATCTGCCACGCTTCTGCCCAATCACCGAACCTGTCCAAATCATCCTGGAGTTTCTCGGCATCCTCCTCGCAGCACACACGCCCACCCAGTTTTGTGTCGTCTGCAAACTTGGAGATATTACATCTAGTTCCCTTGTCTAGATCATTAATATATATTGTGAATAGCTGGGGTCCAAGGACCGATCCCTGCGGTACCCCACTAGTCACTGCCTGCCACTCGGAAAAAGACCCGTTTATTGCAACTCTTTGCTTTCTGTTTGCCAACTAGTTCTCTATCCAAGTTAATACCTTGCCCCCAATCCCATGTGCCTTAACTTTACACGCTAATCTCTTATGCGGGACCTTATCAAAAGCCTTTTGGAAGTCCAAATACACCACATCCACTGGTTCTCCCTTATCTATTTTACCAGTTACATCCTCAAAAAATTCCAATAGATTAGTCAAGCATGATTTACCTTTTGTAAATCCATGTTGACTTTGTCCGATCCTGTCACTGTTTTTCAAGTGCTCAGCTGTTACATCTTTTATAATGGACTCTAGCATTTTCCCCACTACCGATGTCTGTAATTCCCCGTTTTCTCTCTACCACCCTTTTTGAATAGTGGGGTAACATTAGCTACCCTCCAATCCATGGGTACTGTTCCAGATTCCATCGAATGTTGGAAGATGATCAGCAATGCATCTACTATTTCTAGGGCCACTTCCTTAAGTACCCTAGGATGTAGATTATCAGGCCCTGGGGATTTATCGGCCTTCAATCCCTTCAATTTCCCTAACACCATTTCCCTACAAATACTGATTTCTTTCAGTTCCTCCCTTTCATCAGACCCTATGTTCCCCAACATCTCTGGGAGGTTATTTGTGTCCTCCTTTGTGAAGACAGAACCAAAATATGTATTTAATTGGTCTGACATTTCTTTGTTCCCCATTATAAGTTCCCCTGATTCTGACTGCAAGGGACCTATGCTTGATTTCACTAATCTTTTGCTCTTCACATATCTATTAAAGCTTTTACAGTCAGTTTTTATGTTCCCTGCAAGCTTACTCTCGTATTCTATTTTCCCCTTCTTAATTAATCCCTTTGTCCTCCTTTGTTGAATCTTAAACTGCTCCCAATCCACAGGGTTACTGCTTATTCTGGCCAATTTATATGCCCTCTCCTTGGATCTTATGCTATCCCTAATTTCCCTTGTTAGCCATGGTTGAGTCACCCTTTTTGTTTTATTCTTATGCCAAACTGGGATGAACAAATTCTGTAGTTCGTCCATACGGTCTTTGAATGTTTGCCATTGCCTCTCCACCGTCAACCCTTTGAGTGACATTCCCCAATCAATCCTACCCAACTCGCACCTCATACCATCGTAGTTTCCTTTATTTAAATTCAGGACCCAAGTCTCTGAGTCAACTACTTCACTCTCCATCCTAATGAAGAATTCTATCATATTATGATCGCTCCGACCCAAGGGGCCTCGCACAACAAGATTGCTAATTAATCCTTTCTCATTGCATAATACCCAGTCTAAGATGGCCTGATCTCTGGTTGGTTCCTCGACATATTGGTCCAGGAAACCATCCCGTAAACACTCCAGGAATTCCTCCTCCATAGTATTGTTACTAATTTGGTTAGCCCAATCTATATGTAGATTAAAGTCACCCATGATGACTGCTGTGCCCTTACTGCACGCTTCTCTAATTTCCCTTTTAATGCCATCCCCAACCTCTGCATTGGGGAAGGGGAGAGCCCATCATTGGGGGAGAGCCCTGTCACTGGGGGAGGGGAGAGCACATCACTGGGGGAGGGGAGACCCCCGTCACTGGGGGAGGGGAGAGCCCGTCACTGGGGGAGGGGAGAGCCATCACTGGGGGAGGGGAGACCCCCGTCACTGGGGGAGGGGAGAGCACATCACTGGGGAGGGGAGAACCCCGTCACTGGGGTAGGGGAGAGCCCGTCACTGGGGGAAGGGAGAGCCCATCACTGGGGGAGGGGAGAGCCCGTCACTGGGGGGAGGGGAGAGCCCATCACTGGGGGAGGGGAGAGCCCGTCACAGGGGAGGGGAGAGCCCATCACTGGGGGAGGGGAGACCCCCGTCACTGGGGGAGGGGAGAGCCCTGTCACAGGGGGAGGGGAGAGCCAGTCACTGGGGGAGGGGAGAGCCCGTCACTGGGGGAGGGGAGAGCCCATCACTGGGGGAGGGGAGGCCCCCGTCACTGGGGGAGGGGAGAGCCCGTCACTGGGGGAGGGGAGACCCCCGTCACTGGGGGAGGGGAGAGCCCTGTCACAGGGGGAGGGGAGAGCCAGTCACTGGGGGAGGGGAGAGCCAGTCACTGGGGGAGGGGAGAGCCAGTCACTGGGGGGAGGGGAGACCCTGTCACTGGGGGAGGGGAGACCCCGTCACTGGGGGAGGGGAGAGCCCCGTCACTGGGGGAGGGGAGACCCAGTCACTGGGGGGAGGGGAGACCCCGTCACTGGGTGAGGGGAGACCCCCGTCACTGGGGGAGGGGAGAGCCCGTCACTGGGGGGAGGGGAGACCCAGTCACTGGGGGAGGGGAGACCCAGTCACTGGGGGAGGGGAGAGCCCGTCACTGGGGGAGGGGAGACCCAGTCACTGGGGGAGGGGAGACCCAGTCACTGGGGGAGGGGAGAGCCTGTCACTGGGGGAGGGGAGAGCCCCGTCACAGGGGGGAGGGGAGACCCAGTCACTGGGGGACGGGAGACCCAGTCACTGGGGGAGGGGAGAGCCCGTCACTGGGGGAGGGGAGAGCCCATCATTGGGGGAGGGGAGAGCCCCGTCACTGGGGGAGGGGAGAGCCCCGTCACTGGGGGAGGGGAGACCCCCGTCACTGGGGGAGGGGAGACCCCTTTCACTGGGGGAGGGGGAGAGCCCCTCACTGGGGGAGGGGAGACCCAGTCACTGGGGAGGGGAGACCCAGTCACTGGGGGGAGGGGAGACCCCCGTCACTGGGGGAGGGGAGACCCCCGTCACTGGGGGAGGGAAGACCCCTGTCACTGGGGGCCGGGCGACCCAGTCACTGGGGGAGGGGAGACCCAGTCACTGGGGGAGGGGAGACCCCGTCACTGGGGGAGGGGACTGATCGCTGGAGTGTAGATCGGGTGCAATGGCACAGTGATTGAGAGAGACAGAGTCAGAGAGAGACGGAGAGAGAGACAGACAGAGAGTGAGAGAGACAGACAAAGAGCGAGAGACAGTGTGAGAGAGAGAGAGAGAGAGGGAGAAAGAGAGTGAGAGAAAGAGAGTGAGAGAGAGAGAGTGAGAGACAGAAAGAGAGACATAGTGAGAGACAGAGAGAGAGTGAGAGACAGAGAGTGAAAGAGAGACAGAGAGAGAGAAAGAGAGAGCGAGACAGAGAGAGAGTGAGAGACAGAGAGAGAGAAAGAGAAGGAGAGAGTGAGAGAGAGCGTGAAGGAGAGAGAGACAGAGAGTGAGAGAGAGACAGAGAGTGAAAGAGACAGAGAGAGAAAGAGAGCGAGACAGAGAGAGAGTGAGAGACAGAGAGAGAAAGAGAAGGAGAGAGTGAGAGAGAGCGTGAAGGAGAGAGAGACAGAGAGTGAGAGACAGACAGAGAGTGAGAGAGGGAGGTAGAGGGGCAGAGACAGAGAGTGAGAGAGAGCGTGAAGGAGACAGAGAGTGAGAGAGAGACAGAGAGTGAGAGAGAGACAGAGAGTGAGAGAGAGACAGAGAGTGAGAGAGAGCGTGAAGGAGAGAGAGACAGAGAGTGAGAGAGAGACAGAGAGTGAGAGAGAGACAGAGAGTGAGAGAGAGACAGAGAGTGAGAGCGAGACAGAGAGACAGAGAGTGAGACAGAGAGTGAGAGAGAGACAGAGAGTGAGAGAGAGACAGAGAGTGAGAGAGAGACAGAGTGAGAGAGAGAGACAGAGAGAGAGACAGAGAGAGAGAGAGACAGAGAGAGAGAGAGACAGAGAGAGAGAGACAGAGAGAGAGAGACAGAGAGTGAGAGAGGGAGGTAGAGGGGCAGAGACAGAGAGTGAGAGAGAGAGAGACAGAGAGTGAGAGAGAGACAGAAAGTGAGAGAGAGACAGAGAGTGTGAGAGGGAGGTAGAGGGGCAGAGACAGAGAGTGAGAGAGAGACAGAGAGAGAGAGAGAGACAGAGAGTGAGAGAGAGACAGAGAGAGAGAGAGACACAGAGTGAGAGAGAGACAGAGAGTGAGACAGAGACAGAGAGTGAGAGAGAGACAGAGAGTGAGAGAGGGAGGTAGAGGGGCAGAGACAGAGAGTGAGAGAGAGACAGAGAGTGAGAGAGAGACAGAGAGTGAGAGAGGGAGGTAGAGGGGCAGAGACAGAGAGAGGTGACACTGTTTCACATGGTCAGGTCATACTGAACAGGCAGGTCTGATGCTGCCTGACCTGCTGAGTGTTTTGGGCTTTTAGTTCCACACCACATGCCCGTGGGTGTACCAGCGGAGAGAGCGGGCTGGTGCTTTGTCTCCTGGGGCCGAGGGTAGTGGGGCTGGAAGTGGGCAGAGAACGGTGAGGGGAACGAGGGTGTGGTGGGGAACCGCTGGTTATCGAGGACTAGCGACCAGACTTACCGATGGTACAGCTTATCAGGAAAGGCCAGTGGGTTGAGAAAGGAGCGCTCCAGCAGCATCAGCTGATCATTGACCATTCGCAGCTTCAGTGGACTGGATTACAGGAGAGAGAGACACCGTCACACACACAGAAAATCAGCACAAACTGCACACAAACACACAGAAAGATACCCGGCCTAATCACTCCTGTCTGGTACTGTACGGCCCGTGTGTGTGTCTCAGTGTCAGCTCCTGTACACTGTACAGTACACGCAGCGGGTAAAAGGGAACGATTCACTCCCGTCTGGTACTGTACGGCCCGTGTGTGTGTCTCAGTGTCAGCTCCTGTACATGTACAGTACACACAGCGGATAAAAGGGAACGATTCACTCCCGTCTGGTACTGTACGGCCCGTGTGTGTGTCTCAGTGTCAGCTCCTGTACATGTACAGTACACACAGCGGGTAAAAGGGAACGATTCACTCCCGTCTGGCACTGTATGGCCCGTGTGTGTTTCAGTGTCAGCTCCTGTACATGTAAAGTACACAGCGGGTAAAAGGGAACGATTCACTCCCGTCTGGTACTATACAACCCTAGTGTCTCAGTGTCAGCTCCTGTACATGTACAGCACACAGCGGGTAAAAGGGAACGATTCACTCCCGTCTGGTACTGTACGGCCCGTGTGTGTCTCAGTGTCAGCTCCTGTACATGTACAGTACACACAGCGGGTAAAAGGGAACGATTCACTCCCGTCTGGTACTGTACGGCCCGTGTGTGTGTCTCAGTGTCAGCTCCTGTACATGTACAGCACACAGCGGGTAAAAGGGAACGATTCACTCCTGTCTGGTACTGTATGGCCCGTGTGTGTTTCAGTGTCAGCTCCTGTACATGTACAGGACACACAGCGGGTAAAAGGGAACGATTCACTCCTGTCTGGTACTGTACGGCCCGTGTGCGTCTGTGTCAGCTCCTGTACATGTACAGTACACAGCGGGTAAAAGGGAACGATTCACTCCCGTCTGGTACTGTATGGCCCGTGTGTGTCTCAGTGTCAGCTCCTGTACATGTACAGTACACAGCGGGTAAAAGGCAACGATTCACTCCCGTCTGGTACTGTACAGCCTGTGTGTGTCTCAGTGTCAGCTCCTGTACATGTACAGTACACAGCGGGTAAAAGGGAACGATTCACTCCCGTCTGGTACTGTACGGCCCGTGTGTGTCTCAGTGTCAGCTCCTGTACATGTACAGCACACAGCGGGTAAAAGGGAACGATTCACTCCCGTCTGGTACTGTACGGCCCGTGTGTGTCTCAGTGTCACCTCCTGTACATGTACAGTACACACAGCGGGTAAAAGGGAACGATTCACTCCCGTCTGGTACTGTACGGCCCGTGTGTGTCTCAGTGTCAGCTCCTGTACATGTACAATACACAGCGGGTAAAAGGGAATGATTCACTCCCGTCTGGTACTGTATGGCCCGTGTGTGTCTCAGTGTCAGCTCCTGTACATTATACAGTACACAGCGGGTAAAAGGGAACGATTCACTCCCATCTGGTACTGTACGGCCCGTGTGTGTCTCAGTGTCAGCTCCTGTACATGTACAATACACAGCGGGTAAAAGGGAACGATTCACTCCCGTCTGGTACTGTATGGCCCGTGTGTGTCTCAGTGTCAGCTCCTGTACATGTACAGTACACACAGCGGGTAAAAGGGAACGATTCACTCCCGTCTGGTACTGTACGGCCTGTGTGTATCTCAGTGTCAGCTCCTGTACATGTACAGTACACACAGCGGGTAAAAGGGAACGATTCACTCCCGTCTGGTACTGTACGGCCTGTGTGTGTTTCAGTGTCAGCTCCTGTACATGTACAGTACACACAGCGGGTAAAAGGGAACGATTCACTCCCGTCTGGTACTGTACGGCCCGTGTGTGTCTCAATGTCAGCTCCTGTACATTGTACAGTACACAGCGGGTAAAAGGGAACGATTCACTCCCGTCTGGTACTGTATGGCCCGTGTGTGTCTCAGTGTCAGCTCCTGTACATGTACAATCTACAGCGGGTAAAAGGCAACGATTCACTCCCGTCTGGTACTGTACGGCCCGTGTGTGTCTCAGTGTCAGCTCCTGTACATGTACAGTACACAGCGGGTAAAAGGGAACAATTCACTCCCGTCTGGTACTGTACGGTCCGTGTGTGTCTCAGTGTCAGCTCCTGTACATGTACAGTACACAGCGGTAAAAGGGAACGATTCACTCCCGTCTGGTACTGTACGGTCCGTGTGTGTCTCAGTGTCAGCTCATGTACATGTACAGTACACAGCGGGTAAAAGGGAACGATTCACTCCCGTCTGGTACTGTACAGTCCGTGTGTGTCTCAGTGTCAGCTCATGTACATGTACAGTACACAGCGGTAAAAGGGAACGATTCATAGAAACATAGAAGATAGGAGCAGGAGTCGGCCATTCGGCCCCTCGAGCCTGCTCCGCCATTCGATGAGATCATGGCCCATCATCCAAATTCAGTACCCTGTCCCTGCTTTCTCCCCATATCCCTTGATCCCTTTAGCCTTAAGAAATATATCTAACTCATTCTTGAATATATTTAATGATTTGGCCTCAACTGCCTTCTGTGGTAGACAATTCCACAGGTTCACCACTTTCTGGGTGAAGAAATTCTTCCTCATCTCAGTCCTAAATGGCTTACCCCTCTCATTCTTCTAAACTCTAGCGAGTATAAGCCCAATCGACCCAATCTCTCTTCATACGCCATCCCAGGTATCAGTCTGGTGAATCTTCGCTGCACTCCCTCCATAGCAAGAACATCCTTCCTCAGATAAGGCAACCAAAACTGCACACAATACTCAAGATGTGGTCTCACCAAGGCCCTGTACAACTGCAGCAAGACATCCCTGCTCCTGTACTCAAATCCTCTCGCTATGAAGGCCAACATACCATTTACCTTCTTAACCGCCTGCTGCACCTGCATGCTTACCTTCAGCGACTGGTGCACAAGGACACCCAGGTCTCGTTGCACTTCCCCTTTTCCCAATCTATTGCCATTCAGATAATAATCTGCCTTCCTGTTTTTGCCACCAAAGTGGATAACCTCACCTTTATCCACATTATATTGCATCTGCCATGCATCTGCCCAATCACCCAACCTGTCCAAATCATACTGGAGTTTCTCGGCATCCTCCTCGCAGCACACTCGCCCACCCAGCTTTGTGTCGTCTGCAAACTTGGAGATATTACATCTCGTTCCCTTGTCTAAATCATTTATATATATTGTGAATAGCTGGGGTCCGAGCACCGATCCCTGCGGTACCCCACTAGTCACTGCCTGCCACTCGGAAAAAGACCCGTTTATTCCAACTCTGCTTCCTGTCTGCCAACCAGTTCTCTATCCAAGTCAGTACCTTACCCCCAATCCCATGTGCTTTAACTTTGCACGCTAATCTCTTATGCGGAACCTTGTCGAAAGCCTTCTGAAAGTCCAAATACACCACATCCACTGCTTCTCCCTTATCAATTCTACCAGTTAAATCCTCAAAAAATACCTTTTGTAAATCCATGTTGACTTTGTCCGATTCTGTCATTGTTTTCCAAGTGCTCTGCTATTACATCTTTTATAATGAACTCTAGCATTTTCCCCACTACCGATGTCAGACTTACCGGTCTATAATTCCCCGTTTTCTCTCTACCACCTTTTTTAAATAGTGGGGTTACATTAGCTACCCTCCAATCCATGAGTATTGTTCCAGAGTCTAGAATTTTGGAAGATGACCAGCAATGCATCTACTATTTCTAGGGCCACTTCCTTGAGTACCCTGGGATGTAGACTATCAGGCCCTGGGGATTTATCGGCCTTCAATCCCGTCAATTTCCCTAACACCATTTCCCTACAAATGCTGAATTCATTCAGTTCCTCCCTCTCATTAGACCCTATGTTCCCTGATCTCTCTGGGAGGTTATTTGTGTCCTCCTTTGTGAAGACAGAACAAAGTATGTCTTTAATTGGTCTGCCATTTCTTTGTTCCACCTGTCTGGTACTGTACGGCCCGTGTATGTGTCTCAGTGACAGTTCCTGTACATGTACAGTACACAGCGGGTAAAAGGGAACGATTCACTCCCGTCTGGTACTGTACAGAGTGTGTCATAGAGTCATAGAGTTATACAGCACAGAAAGAGGCCCTTCGGCCCATCGTGTCCGCGCCGGCCATCAAGCCCTATCTATTCTAATCCCATTTTCCAGCACTTGGTCCGTAGCCTTGTATGCTATGGCGTTTCAAGTGCTCATCTAAATGCTTCTTGAATGTTGTGAGGGTTCCTGCCTCTACCACCCTTTCAGGCAGTGAGTTCCAGATTCCAACCACCCTCTGGGTGAACAAGTTTCTCCTCAAATCCCCCCGAAACCTCCTGCCCCTTACCTTGAAACTATGCCCCCTGGTTATTGACCCCTCTACTAAGGGGAATAGTTCCTTTCTGTCTACTCTATCTATGCCCCTCATAATTTTGTACACCTCAATCAGGTCCCCCCTCAGCCTTCTCTGCTCTAAGGAAAACAACCCCAGCCTGTCCAGTCTCTCTTCATAGCTGAAGCGCTCCAGCCCAGGTAACATCCTGGTGAATCTCCTCTGCACCCTCTCCAATGCAATCACATCCTTCCTATAGGGTGGCGACCAGAACTGCACACAGTATTCCAGCTGTGGCCGAACTAGCGTTTTGTACAGCTCCATCATAACCTCCCTGCTCTTATATTCTATGCCTCGGCTAATGAAGGTAAGTATCCCATATGCCTTTTTAACCACCTTATCTACCTGTCCTGTTGCCTTCAGGGATCTATGTACATGCACACCAAGGTCCCTCTGATCCTCTGTCCTTCCTAGGGTCCTACCATTCATTGTGTGTTCCCTTGCCTTGTTAGTCCTCCCAAAATGCATCACCTCACACTTTTCAGGGTTAAATTCCATTTGCCACTGTTCTGCCCATCTAACCAACCCGTCTATATCGTCTTGTAGCCTGAGGCTTCCCTCCTCGCTATTTACCACTCCACCAATTTTCGTATCATCTGCGAACTTACTGATCATACCTCCTACATTCATATCTAAATTATTAATGTACACTACAAACAGCAAAGGACCCAGCACCGATCCCTGCGGTACACCACTGGACACAGGCTTCCAGTCACAAAAACAACCTTCGACCATCACCCTCTGCCTCCTGCCACAAAGCCAATTTTGGATCCAATGTGCCAAATTGGCCTGGATCCCATGGGCTCTTACCTTCTTGACCAGTCTCCCATGCGGGACTTTGTCAAAAGCCTTACTGAAGTCCATGTAGGCTACATCAACTGCACTACCCTCATCCAGACACCTAGTCACCCCGTCGAAAAATTCAATCAAATTGGTTAGACATGATCTCCCCCTGACAAAGCCATGCTGACTATCCTTGATTAATCCTTGCCTCTCCAAGTGGAGACTAATTCTGTCCCTCAGAATGTTTTCCAATAATTTCCCTACCACTGATGTTAGGCTCACTGGCCTGTAATTCCCTGGTTTATCCCTACTACCCTTCTTGAATAATGGTACTACGTTAGCTGTTCTCCAGTTCTCTGGCACCTCCCCTGTGGCCAGAGAGGTTCTGAAAATTGGTGTCAGAGCCCCTGCAATCTCCTCCCTTGCCTCACACAGCAGCCTGGGATACATCTCGTCTGGGCCTGGGGATTTATCCACTTTTAAGCCTGCTAAAACCGCTAGTACCTCCTCCCTCTCAATACTAATTTGTTCAAGTATCTCAGTGTCAGCTCCTGTACATGTACAGTGTACAGCTGGCATTCCCCAAAAACCCATAATGCTCAGACATTGTCTGTGGTGAACTCTATGGGTTCAAAGGTCGCCTGAACCCGCTGTCAAAATCCCAGGGTGCACAGTGCAGGTTCAGAGGTAACTCATAATTAAG
The DNA here is from genome assembly GCA_030390025.1 of Squalus acanthias. NCBI lineage: Eukaryota > Metazoa > Chordata > Chondrichthyes > Squaliformes > Squalidae > Squalus > Squalus acanthias. Next base: position 1,382,433 of record JASTWF010000041.1, read on the forward strand.
GGTCGGGGTACTCGGGTCAGAGAGCGTCTGACACCCACCTTTCACCCAGCTTTTGCAGCCCCGATATTCGATCATTCAGCCCCTTTGCTGCTTCTCCCAGCCTCGTCACCGCAGAGCGTAGGTGTTCTAGAGAAACAGAGTGAGCATCAAACACCACCCCGAGATCAGTGACAACTCGAGATCAGTCACACCCCGAGATCAGTCACACCCCGAGATCAGTCACACCCCGAGATCAGTCACACCTCGAGATCAGTCACACCCCGAGATCAGTCACACCCTGAGATCAGTCACACCCCGAGATCAGTCACACCCGAGATCAGTCACACCCCGAGATCAGTCACACCCCGAGATCAGTCACAACCCGAGATCAGTGACACCCCGAGATCAGTGACATCCCGAGATCAGTGACACCCCGAGATCAGTGACAACTCGAGATCAGTCACACCCCGAGATCAGTCACAACCCGAGATCAGTGACACCCCGAGATCAGTCACACCCCGAGATCAGTCACACCCCGAGATCAGTGACAACTCGAGATCAGTCACACCCCGAGATCAGTCACACCCCGAGATCAGTCACACCCCGAGATCAGTGACAACTCAAGATCAGTCACACCGCGAGATGAGTGACACCCCGAGATCAGTCACACCCAGAGATCAGTCACACCCCGAGATCAGTCACACCCCGAGATCAGTCACACCCCGAGATCAGTGACATCCCGAGATCAGTCACACCCCGAGATCAGTGACAACTTGAGATCAGTCACACCCCGAGATCAGTCACACCCCGAGATCAGTCACACCCCGAGATCAGTCACACCCCGAGATCAGTCACACCCCGAGATCAGTGACAACTCGAGATCAGTCACACCCCGAGATCAGTCACACCCCGAGATCAGTGACAACTCGAGATCAGTCACACCCCGAGATCAGTCACACCCCGAGATCAGTGACACCCCGAGATCAGTCACACCCGAGATCAGTCACACCCCGAGATCAGTCACACCCCGAGATCAGTCACACCCCGAGATCAGTCACACCCCGAGATCAGTCACACCCCGAGATCAGTGACAACTTGAGATCAGTCACACCCCGAGATCAGTCACACCCCGAGATCAGTCACACCCCGAGATCAGTGACAACTCAAGATCAGTCACACCGCGAGATGAGTGACACCCCGAGATCAGTCACACCCAGAGATCAGTCACACCCCGAGATCAGTCACACCCCGAGATCAGTCACACCCCGAGATCAGTGACATCCCGAGATCAGTCACACCCCGAGATCAGTGACAACTCGAGATCAGTCACACCCCGAGATCAGTCACACCCCGAGATCAGTCACACCCCGAGATCAGTCACACCCCGAGATCAGTGACAACTCGAGATCAGTCACACCCCGAGATCAGTCACACCCCGAGATCAGTGACAACTCGAGATCAGTCACACCCCGAGATCAGTCACACCCAGAGATCAGTGACACCCCGAGATCAGTCACACCCCGAGATCAGTGAAACCCCGAGATCAGTCACACCCCGAGATCAGTCACACCCCGAGATCAGTGACATCCCGAGATCAGTCACACCCCGAGATCAGTCACACCCCGAGATCAGTCACACCCCGAGATCAGTCACACCTTGAGATCAGTCACACCCCGAGATCAGTCACACCCCGAGATCAGTCACACCCCGAGATCAGTGACACCCCAAGATCAGTCACACCCCGAGATCAGTCACACCGCGAGATCAGTCACACCCCGAGATCAGTGACAACTCGAGATCAGTCACACCCCGAGATCAGTCACACCCCGAGATCAGTCACACCCCGAGATCAGTCACACCCGAGATCAGTCACACCCCGAGATCAGTCACACCCCGAGATCAGTCACACCCCGAGATCAGTGACAACTCGAGATCAGTCACACCCCGAGATCAGTCACACCCCGATTTCAGTCACACCCCGAGATCAGTCACACCCCGAGATCAGTGACACAGTGGTAAAGTGGTTTATATATAGAATAACAGATACCCGGGAGTGAGTTACAGGCTGGATTCTAATCGAGGGGTTTAGGGGTTTATATATAGAATAACAGATACCCGGGAGTGAGTTACAGGCTGGAATCTAATCGAGGGGTTTGGGGGTTTATATATAGAATAACAGATACCCGGGAGTGAGTTACAGGCTGGAATCTAATCGAGGGGTTCGGGGGGGTTTATATATACAATAACAGATACCCGGGAGTGAGTTACAGGCTGGAATCTAATCGAGGGGTTCAGGAGGTTTATATATCGAATAACAGATACCCAGGAGTGAGTTACAGGCTGGAATCTAATCGAGGGGTTCGGGAGGTTTATATATAGAATAACAGATACCCGGGAGTGAGTTACAGACTGGAATCTAATCGAGGGGTTCAGGAGGTTTATATATCGAATAACAGATACCCAGGAGTGAGTTACAGGCTGGAATCTAATCGAGGGGTTCGGGAGGTTTATATATAGAATAACAGATACCCGGGAGTGAGTTATAGGCTGGAATCTAATCAAGGGGTTCGGGGGGGTTTATATATAGAATAACAGTTAGCCGGGAGTGAGTTACAGGCTGGAATCTAATCGAGGGGTTCAGGAGGTTTATATATAGAATAACAGATACCCGGGAGTGAGTTACAGGCTGGAATCTAATCGAGGGGTTCAGGAGGTTTATATATCGAATAACAGATACCCAGGAGTGAGTTACAGGCTGGAATCTAATCGGGGGGTTCGGGGGGTTTATATATAGAATAACAGATACCCGGGAGTGAGTTACAGGCTGGAATCTAATCGAGGGGCTCGGAGGGGTTTATATATAGAATAACTGATACCCGGGAGTGAGTTACAGGCTGGAATCTAATCGAGGGGTTTGGGGGTTTATATATAGAGTAACAGATACCCGGGAGTGAGTTTCGATATCTACCATCCGTTCTCACCCAGGGAGATGTTGTGCTTGCTGAGCTCGTCGTCGAACTGCTTCTTCGCCGTGTCGTAGAGCTGGTCGACGGCCTCGAAGTAGTCGCTGGCGTTGTAGGGGAGGACGGCGCTGTCGGCGAGACGCATCAGCACGTTCCCGGCCATCTTGCCCACCGTCTGGTGGCTGGTGAACCCTGGAGGGTGGAACGCAAGGCGGTGAGGCCGGGCGGTTTACCACGCGTGTAGAGCGCGCGGGGCATGGCGTGGGTAAATAAACGGGCGCGTGGGGTTGAGGGGGACAGAACGCTGGGCTGTCCAGCGGGTACTCCGAGGTTTGAATCCACGGTCAGGCAGAAGCCGAGTCTACGTTCCATGCAGTGAGCAGAGCGCTGAAGGAAGGCAGTCATTATTTGCCCCTGGGGGAGGGGAAGGGTATGGACAACACACACCTTACAGACCACAGACTGCCATTACCTCGTCACTGTTGAAACAGAAAAAGACAGACTCGCATTTCTATCGCGCCTTGCACAACCTCAGGACGTCCCAAAGCGCTTTACAGCCAATGAAGCACTTGTTTGAAGTGTAGTCACTGTTGTAATGTGGGAAACGCAGCAGCCAATTTGCGCACAGCAAGCTCCCACAAACAGCAATGTGATAATGACCAGATAATCTGTTTTAGTGATGGTGGTTGAGGGATAAATATTGGGCCCAGGACACCGTGGAGAACTCCCCCTGCTCTTCTTCAAAGTAGTGGCCGTGGGATATTTTACGTCCACCTGAGAGGGCAGACGGGACTTCGGTTTAACGTCTCATCCGACAGGCGGCATCTCCGACAGTGCGGCGCTCCCTCAGTACCGCCCCTCTGACAGTGTGGCGCTCCCTCAGTACTGCTCCTCCGACAGTGCGGCGCTCCCTCAGTACCGCCCTTCCGACAGTGCGGCGCTCCCTCAGTACTGCCCCTCCGACAGTGCGGCGCTCCCTCAGTACTGCCCCTCCGACAATGCGGTGCTCCCTCAGTACTGCCCCTCCGACAGTGCGGTGCTCCCTCAGTACTGCCCCTCCGACAGTGCGGCGCTCCCTCAGTACTGCCCCTCCGACAGTGCGGTGCTCCCTCAGTACTGCCCCTCCGACAGTGCGGCGCTCCCTCAGTACTGCCCCACCGACAGTGCGGCGCTCCCTCAGTACTGCCCCTCCGACAGTGCGGCGCTCCCTCAGTACTGCCCCTCCGACAGTGCGGCGCTCCCTCAGCACTGCCCCTCCGACAGCGCTGCGCTCCCTCAGTACTGCCCCTCCGACAGTGCTGCGCTCCCTCAGTACTGCCCCTCCGACAGTGCGGCGCTCCCTCAGTACTGCCCCTCCCACAGTGCGGCGCTCCCTCAGTACAGCCCCTCCGACAGTGCGGCGCTCCCTCAGTACTGCCCCTCCGACAGTGCTGCGCTCCCTCAGTACTGTCTCTCCGACAGTGCGGCGCTCCCTCAGTACCGCCCCTCCGACAGTGCAGCGCTCCCTCAGTACTGCCCCTCCGACAGTGCTGCGCTCCCTCAGTACTGTCTCTCCGACAGTGCGGCGCTTCCTCAGTACTGCCCCTCCGACAGTGCGGCGCTCCCTCAGTACTGCCCCTCCGACAGTGCGGCGCTCCCTCAGTACCGCCCCTCCGACAGTGCGGCGCTCCCTCAGTACTGCCCCTCCGACAGTGCGGCGCTCCCTCAGTACTGCCCCTCCGACAGTGCGGGTTCCCTCAGTACCGCCCCTCCGACAGTGCGGGGCTCCCTCAGTACCGCCCCTCCGACAGTGCGGGGCTCCCTCAGTACTGCCCCTCCGACAGTGCGGCGCTCCCTCAGTACCGCCCCTCCGACAGTGCGGCGCTCCCTCAGTACTGCCTCACTGGGAGTGTCGGCCTGGATTTTGGGTTGAATTCTCTGGAGTGGGACTCAAACACACGACCTTCTGACTGAGAGGGAGAGAGAGATACCGACTGAGCCAAGCTGATTACACCGGAGGAGCTTGTCAAAGTGTCAAAGCGAGCAGGGATCCCAGTGTGCTGCCTGTTCGAGAGGGTGGGTGAATGGAGGCCAGTCTCAGCCTCTTTTCAACCGGGAGCTGGTTAAATGGAGCAGTCACTTTGTGTATGTGCACAATCTGCGGCCCGTTAATGCTGACTAGGTTACTGGGGCAATCCTGCATGGCAGGGAGGGCAGGCATGGCTTCCCAACCGTCTGCAACGCCCTCTCCCCAACCAGCCCCTGCTGCACAAGAGTGGCCAGCACCGATGTCCTTCCCACCCTGTGGCTCCTACTCCGACAGTAAGGCTCGGACAGCGCTGGGAATCACACGCACGTCCCTCTGCCCTCCCCCACGCTGCCTCCCACCCCTTCCCTGGCGCTCGGAGCTCCGCAGGATGGGCAGGGCGGAGGGTGAAGATCTAGCCCCAGTGCTAACTGTACGTACCTGGATCGATGAAGCGGGAGGCATAGTCGAAGGTGTCGTAGGCCGTGTGGTAAGCAGGGATGTTCTGAGCTTTCGTTTGTGACTTGGGAGGAGCGACCAGAGAACAAAAGTTAGTGAAATTCACTCCCCTACACACACACTGAAACACGCACACAGACACACGAGCACACACACTGAAACACGCACAAAAACACAGAAACACGATCACACAGAAACACGCACAAAAACACAGACACACGAGCACACACACTGAAACACGCACACAGACACAGACACACGAGCACACACAGAAACACGCACACAGACACACGATCACACAGAAACACGCACACAGACACACGAGCACACACACAGAAACACGCACACAGACACAGACACAGGAGCACACACACTGAAACACGCACACAGACACACGAGCACACACACTGAAACACGCACACAGACACAGACACACGAGCACACACACAGAAACACGCACACAGACACAGACACAGGAGCACACACACTGAAACACGCACACAGACACACGAGCACACACACTGAAACACGCACACAGACACACGAGCACACACACTGAAACACGCACACAGACACAGACACACGAGCACACACACTGAAACACGCACACAGACACAGACACACGAGCACACACAGAAACACGCACACAGACACAGACACATGAGCGCACACACAGAAACACGCACACAGACACACGATCACACAGAAACACGCACACAGACACACGAGCACACACACAGAAACACGCACACAGACACAGACACAGGAGCACACACACTGAAACACGCACACAGACACACGAGCACACACACTGAAACACGCACACAGACACAGACACATGAGCGCACACACAGAAACACGCACACAGACACACGATCACACAGAAACACGCACACAGACACACGAGCACACACACAGAAACACGCACACAGACACAGACACAGGAGCACACACACTGAAACACGCACACAGACACACGAGCACACACACTGAAACACGCACACAGACACAGACACACGAGCACACACACTGAAACACGCACACAGACACAGACACACGAGCACACACAGAAACACGCACACAGACACAGACACATGAGCGCACACACAGAAACACGCACACAGACACACGATCACACAGAAACACGCACACAGACACACGAGCACACACACAGAAACACGCACACAGACACAGACACAGGAGCACACACACAGAAACACGCACACAGACACACGATCACACAGAAACACGCACACAGAAACACGAGCACACACACTGAAACATGCTCACAGACACAGACACACGAGCACACACACAGAAACACGCTCACAGATACACGAGCCCACACACAGAAACACGCTCACAGACACACGAGCACACACACAGAAACACGCTCACAGACACACGAGCACACACACAGAAACACGCTCACAGACACACGAGCCCACACACAGAAACACGCTCACAGACACACGAGCCCACACACAGAAACACGCACACAGACACACGAGCCCACACACAGAAACACGCTCACAGACACACGAGCACACACACAGAAACACGCTCACAGACACACGTGCACACACACAGGAGCACACACACAGAAACACGCTCACAGACACACGAGCACACACACAGAAACACGCACACAGACACACGAGCCCACACACAGAAACACGCTCACAGACACACGAGCCCACACACAGAAACACGCTCACAGACACACGAGCACACACACAGAAACACGCTCACAGACACAGACACACGAGCCCACACACAGAAACACGCACACAGACACAGGAGCACACACACAGAAACACGCTCACAGACACACGAGCCCACACACAGAAACACGCACAAAAACAGACACACGCATGTGTGCGCGCAAAACAACACTCTAAACCTACTCCAACACCCTGTGCCAACACTCTATACCAACATACAGCACCGACACCAACACACAGTGCCAATACCCCACACCACATTAACACGTTATACCGGCATCAGTCTGCATCAACACATCATGGTAACACACCACAGGCGTGCCAACACACCGCACCAAAACACCACATCATACTAAACGCACCGCCTCTCACCGACACACCACACCTGAGCCAGGGCCTCCAGGAGAACAGTGAGCACTCGCTCTCCCGGGACTGTCCTGTCTCACACTGAGGGGCAGAGGGAAACAAAAGAACTGATCCTACCTTGTCGTATGTGTACGCAATGTCCATGGAGCTGATCCCAAGATAATGGAAGAAGGATGCGAAGTCGCTGCCCACTCCCAGCCTCCCCATGCTGAGGAGAAGCAATTAAGAGCTTAGGAAGACTCTGCGCTGTAAGAATAAGCCATTTGCTGCAACTATTGCTGTAACTTCACCAAAACTGAAAAACTTGATCACATTTTGGGATACCAGCATGCTTTGAGAGATTGAGAAGTTTCTGTGGGAACTTGTGCAGACAAACTGTTGACAGATAAAGACGACCTTGGGCAAGAACCGAACTTTGCTGAATGAATTGTTATGGCTGTGAGCTGTGAAAGGCCGCCAGCTGCCTTTTGCTACGATAAGGAAAAGCATGCTTTGAGAGTCCTGTGGGAACAGACTATTGAACTGTGGAAACATCTTCAGACTTTGGAATGTAAAGAACATAAGATGTAGGAGCAGGAGTCGGTCATTTGGCCCCTCGAGCCTGCTCCGCCATTCAATAAGATCGTGGCTGATCTGATCTTGGCCTCAACTCCACTTCCCTGCCCGCTCCCCATAACCCTCGACTCCCTTATCGTTCAAAAATCTGACCATCTCCACCTTAAATATATTCAATGACCCAGCCTCCACAGCTCTCTGGGGAAGAGAATTCCAAAGATTCACCACCCTTGGAGAGAAGAAATTCCTCCTCATCTCCGATTTAAATGGGTGCCCCCTTATTCTGAAATTATGCCCCCTAGTTCTAGATTCCCCCACGAGGGGAAACATCCTCTCTGCATCTACCCTGTCAAGCCCCCTCAGAATCTTATATGGTTCAATAAGATCACCTCTCATTCTTCTAAACTCCAATGAGTATAGGCCCAACCTGCTCAACCTTTCTTCATAAGACAACCCCTTCATCTCCGGAATCAACCTCCTGAACCTTCTCTGAACTACCTCCAGTAGAAGTTAGACTGGTGCCGACAAAGAAGGGAGATTGAGGAATGCTTGAAAGCGGGTATGTGAGGTTGATCTGTGAAGATGATGGGCTTGTTGGGCCCTTTACAGTCAACCCCCTCATCCCAGGAATTAACCTTGTGAACCATCTCTGAACTGCCTCCAATGCAAGTATATCCTTCCTTAAATAAGGAGACCAAAACTGTACGCAGTACTCCAGGTGTGGTCTCACCAACGCCCTGTACAGTTGTAACAGGACTTCCCTACTTTTATACTCCATTCCCTTTGCAATAAAGACCAACACTCCATTTGCCTTCCGAATTACTTGCTGTACCTGCATGCTAACATTTTGTGATTCATGTACAAGGACCCCCAGATCCCTCTGTACCTCAGCATTTTGTAATCTCTCCCCATTTAAATAATAATTAGCTTTATTATTTTTCCTACCAAAGTGGATAACCTCGCATTTTCCCACACTAAACTCCATCTGCCCGATCTTTGCCCACTCACGTAGCCTGTCTATATCCCTTTGGAGACTCTTTGTGTCCTCCTCACAACTTGCTTTCCCACCCATCTTTGTATCATCCGCAAACTTGTAGGATGCCTAACGGACGAGTGATAAGAGGGTCTGAGAAGCAATTAATGACCACTGTGCCGTATAGTTATAGAACACGTATGCAGTGGGAGGGTTGCCGAATTTTGGGGTATAACAGGTGCTGTCTCAAGACAGTCGGGGCTGCAAACGGGAGAGGCAACCTGGTCAGTTTCCAGAACTCATACGTATGTCTAGCCACAGCCGAATTGACCACTCGCTGATGTTAGTGCGTATCTGGTTTTTGTTTTGCTTGAGCTTAAAGTAAAAGGGATAGCTCTGTGTATGCTGAGGTATAACTGGGACTTTTGGATTACTGTTTAAGTAAAAGAGGTTTTCACAGATTGGTTGGGTTTTTTGTTGTCTGTTCGAGGGGTCTGAACTCTGACGGGGCGAGGGGCGATTTCCGCACGTCTCAAACCACTGGTTAACGTAGCATCTCCTCAGACAATGACTCTTGCGGGCGTTTGGGTCCCAACCCAGCCACCCTCTGGGACCTCTCTTCATCTCTGTGACAGTCAGTGTTGGCAGGCTAGTTGACCACAGGGCAGCAGGGGGGGGTGGTGGAGAATCACACCTGAATCCAGACCTGTTCTCGCCCAACATCCACATACTTCCCCGAGGGAGTCGCTGGATAGCAACCAAGTGCTGGAACTCCTTACCTAAGGAAGGATATACTTGCCTTAGCGGGAGCGCGAGGTTCACTGGACTGAATCCTGGGATGAGGGGTTCAAGAAGGCGGCTCACCACCACCTACTCAAGGGCGATTAGGGATGGGCAATAAATGCTGGCCTTGCCAGCGACGCCCACATCCGATAAACAAATAAAAAAAGTACTAAGAGGAGAGATTGAGTAGACTAGGCCTAAATTCCCTGGAGTTTAGAAGAATGAGAGGTGATCGCATTGAAACGTATAAAATTCTTACAGGGCTTGACAGGGTAGATGCAGGGGGTATGTTTCCCCTGGCTGGGGAGTCTAGAACCAGGGGTCACAGTCTCAGGATAAGGGGTCGGCCATTTAGGACTGAGATGAGGAGGAATTTCTTCACTCAGAGGGCTGTGAATCTTTGGAATTCTCTACCCCAGAGGGCTGTGGAGGCTCAGTCGTTGATTGGCACCCCATCCACCACCTTAAACATTCACTCCCTCCACCACCGGCGCACCGTGGCTGCAGTGTGTACCATCTACAAGATGCACTGCAGCAACTCGCCAAGGCTTCTTCGGCAGCACCTCCCAACCCCGCCACCTCCACCAACTAGAAGGACAAGGGCAGCAGGTGCATTTGGACTCCAAGTTCCCCTCCAAGTCACACACACCATCCTGACCTGGAAACATATCGGCCGTTCCTTCATCGTCGCTGGGTCAAAATCCTGGAACTCCCTCCCTCACAGCACTGTGGGAGCACCTTCACCACACGGACTGCAGCGGTTCAAGAAGGCGGCTCACCACCACCTTCTCAAGGGGCAACTAGGGATGGGCAATAAATGCTGGGCCTTGCCAGCGACGCCCACATCCTAAGAACAAATTTTTGAGAAGTCCTCAGTAAACCTCAGACTGTGGCAGCCCAGTTAACACTCAGTCTCCCTGCACCAGCTGACACACTGTGACACTGATACAAACACTAATATTTCAGTCGGAAATATACTCGAGCATCAGGGAGAGATTTAATACTCAAATACTTCATACTCAAATATTAGCCCTCAACTGAGAAATAATATTTTCTTCTGCTCACACTTGCTCACTGGTCCTCCTATTATCTACGATCTATTCTAGTTCTTTCCTTCCTAGTAGCTCTCCCTTGGAGTTGCTCAAGGTATGTCACAGGATACGGTGGAGCTACGAAGCCAACTGGTGGCCCAAGCCCGCAATTCCAACGTCACTGTGACTTGTTTACATAGGGATTCCCTATGAAAACTAATAACATAGGCATTTTCAGTGCTAAGTGTTGATGTGAAAGGCGTGACCAAAAATCGTGACAACAGGAAGTGAACTTTATGGACAAGCAATGTGCGCATATGCACGTTTTTTGATTAAATACTCGATGATCTCCAGTCGTTGCACACACAGATATTTTAAAATTTGTTCATGGGATGTTGGTGTCGCTGGCAAGGCCGGCATTTATTGCCCATCCCTAATTGCCCTTGAGAAGATGGTGGTGAGCCGCCCTCTTGAACCGCTGCAGTCCGTGTGGTGAAGGTGCTCCCACAGTGCTGTTAGGGAGGGAGTTCCACTCCTGACTTGTGCCTTGTAGATGGTGGAAAGGCTTTGGGGAGTCAGGAGGTGAGACACTCGCCGCAGACTTCCCAGCCTCTGCCCTGCTCTTGTAGCCACAGTATTTATGTAGTTGGTCCAGTTAAGTTTCTGGTCAATGGTGACCCCCAGGATGTTGATGGTGGAGGATTCGGCGATGGTAATGCCGTTGAATGTCAAGGGGAGGTGGTTAGACTCTCGCTTGTTGGAGATAGTCATTGCCTGGCACTTGTGTGGCACGAATGTTGCTTGCCACTTATCAGCCCAAGCCTGAATGTCATCCAGGTCTCGCTGCATTCGGACATAGACTGCTTCATTATCTGAGGAGTCTTCGGATGAGGTGGGGTTAAAGGGTAGGGGGTTAATTGTACCAAGGTATGCAAAGATAGCATTTTACAGTCTGCCCTTATTTTTATATAAAACTATGATTTACATTTGGGAAACAGAGATGGTGGAGCACAGGAGTTGAGAGTTAAATTGGTCTCGGAGAGGGTGCAGCGCAGATTCACCAGAATGATACCGGGGCTAAAAGGGTTAAATTATGAGGACAGGTTGCACAGACTGGGCTTGTATTCCCTCGAGTTTAGAAGATTAATTGAGGTGTTTAAGATGATTAAAGATTCGATAGGGCAGATAGAGAGAAACTATTTCCTCTGGTGGGGGGAGTCCAGAACAAGGGGGCACAACCTTAAAATTAGAGCCAGGCCGTTCAGGGGTGATGTCAGGAAGCACTTCTTCACAGAAAGGGTGGTGGAAATCTGGAACTCTCTCCCCCAAAAAGCTGTTGAGGCTGGGGGTCAATTGAAAATTTCAGGACTGAGATTGATCGATTTTTGTTGAGTAAGGGTATTAAGGGTTATGGAACCAAAGCGGATAGATGGAGTTAAGATACAGATCAGGTATGATCTGATTGAATGGTGGAACAGGCCCGAAGGGCTGAATGGCCTCCTCCTGTTCCTATGTCCCGAGAAGCCGGGAGACCCAAACTGAGACACTGCAGCATCACCACTGGTGGGAGGGTCCAATTACAGCGTGACCTGTTTACATAGGCAACGCCCATTATAAATGGGGACACGGGAATTCATTAATGGGAAAGGTTGTGCATCAGATTTTTAATATATTTCAGATAGAGTAGATATCTAGGAGAGAGCTTACAATGGAATGTCACCATGGAGAGGGCTTGTCCGCTTCGAATACTTCATCCAGTTATCGTAGACAGACTGGTCTTGGTGTCCGGGAACTGAGACCTGGAACCCAAGAACTGTGATCAGTAAAAGCCCAGGCAGGGTTTTAGCGCAAGACGGCGTGTCAGGAATGCAGTCTTCACGGCAACATTCATCACATTGGAGAGACCAGAGCTAGAGGCCATCAATACAGGATAGTCACTAATAAATCCAATGGGGAATTCAGGAGAAACTTCTTTACCCAGAGAGTGGGGAGAATGTGGAACTCGCTACCACAGGGAGTGGTTGAGGCGAATGGTATAGAGGCATTTAAGGGGAAGCTGGATAAACACATGAGGGAGAAAGGAATAGAAGGATATGTTGATGCAGTGAAAGAAAGAAAGACTTGCATTTCTATAGCGCCTTTCACGATCACCAGACGTCTCAAAGCCCTTTACAGCCAATGAAGTACTGTTGAAGTGTGGTCACTGTTGTAATGTAGGAAACACGGCAGCCAATTTGCGCACAGCAAGCTCCCACAAACAGCAATGTGATAATGACCAGATCATCTGTTTCAGTGATGTTGGTTGAGGGATAAATATTGGCCCCAGGACAACTCCCCCCTGCTCTTCTTCGAAATAGTGTTGTGGGATCTTTTATGTCCACCTGAGAGAGCAGACGCGACTTCAGTTTAACGTCTCATCCGAAAGACGGCACCTCCGACAGTGTGGCGCTCCCTCAGTACTGCCCCTCTGACAGTGCGGCGCTCCCTCAGTACTGCCCCTCCGACAGTGCGGCGCTCCCACAGTACTGCCCCTCCGACAGTGCGGCGCTCCCTCAGTACTGCCCCTCTGACAGTGCGGCACTCCCTCAGTACTGACCCTCCGACAGTGCGGCGCTCCCTCAGTACTGACCCTCCGACAGTGCGGCGCTCCCTCAGTACTGCCCCTCTGACAGTGCGGCGCTCCCTCAGTACTGCCCCTCTGACAGTGCGGCGCTCCCTCAGTACTGCCCCCTCCGACAGTGCGGCGCTCCCTCAGTACTGCCCCTCCGACAGTGCGGCGCTCCCTCAGTACTGCCCCTCCGACAGTGCGCGCTCCCTCAGTACTGCCCCTCTGACAGTGCGGCACTCCCTCAGTACTGACCCTCCGACAGTGCGGCGCTCCCTCAGTACTGACCCTCCGACAGTGCGGCGCTCCCTCAGTACTGCCCCTCTGACAGTGCGGCGCTCCCTCAGTACTGCCCCTCTGACAGTGCGGCGCTCCCTCAGTACTTCACTGGGAGTGTCACCTAGCTTTATGTGCTCAAGTCCCTGGAGTGGGACTTGAACCCACAACCTTCTGACTCAGAGGCGAGTGTGCTACCCACTGAGTCACAGCTGACACTGTCAGTTGAAGAGGGGTGGGAGGAGTCTCGTGTGGAGCACAAACACCGGCACGGACCAGTTGGGCTGAATGACCTGTTTCTGTGCTGTAGACTCGATGTCGTTCTATGTCATTTTATGAATGCTAGCTCCCCCCACAAAGAATATGGAAGGAGTGGGCGGGGGACCCCCTGCTGAGAGTGTTTTCCAGTCGAGTGCAGATTAATGGAGGTTAAACTCTCTTTAAAGAGCGGAAATCTCGCCCTTCCCTCTCGCCCTCCCCCAAGCGCTGTGCCCGTGTTTCGTTCGGTGCAGTGAAAACATCTCCACCTCAAACAGGGCTGCAAGGTGTGGAGAGGGGGATCGGACTGTGTAAGAATCGGCCAACTGCCCCTCGGGGCCTGGCCTTCCTGAACACACGGAGGGAGGGGATGAACCTCACTGTTTGTACAAAGGGCCGAGAGGAAATCGACTCTGCATTCTGATGACGCACCTATTGTGGCTTTTGTTTCGTGCTCTGTAAACTTTAGAAAGTGTATTAAACTGAGGGAGAGAGAGAGAGACTGCAGTCAGTGAGAGAAATGCACTCTGAGGGGAAGTCACTTTATTTTGACTTTCCATAGAATCTTACAGCATAGAAGGAGGCCATTCGGCCCATTGTGCCTGTGCCGGCTCTTTGAAAGAGCTCTCCAATTAGTCCCACTTCCCTGTTCTTTCCCCATAGCCCTGCACATTTCTCCACTTCAAGCATTTATCCAATTCCCTTTTTTGAAAGTTACTATTGAATCTGCTTCCACCGCCCTTTCAGGCAGCGCGTTCCAGATCACAACAACTCGCTGCGTAAAAACATTCTCCTCATCTCCTCCTCTGGTTCTTTTGCCAATTATCTTCAATCTGTGCCCTCTGGTTACCCGACCCTCCTGCCACTGGAAACAGTTTCTCCTTATTTACTCCATCAAAACGCTTCAGGGAGTGGTTGAGGTGAATAGCATAGATGCATTTCAGGGGAAGCTGGATGAGTAGATGAGGGAGAAAGGAATAGAAGGTTATGCTGATGGGTTGAGATGAAGAGGGGTGGGAGGAGGCTCGAGTGGAGCAGAAACACCGGCACGGACTGGTTGGGCCGAATGGCCTGTTTCTGTGCTGAACATTCGGTGTCATTACATCACATCAAACAGGGGGGGGAGGGGCCTCACACTCGGCATTGGGTCCTGTTCAGATTGCCCACCAAGCGCCTGATTGGCGGCACGTTTTACAGGCGGGGATCGGGCGGTCCTTACCTGCCGGGCTGCGTCGAACACCACGCTCTGCACCGCCGGTGAACCCGAAGCCCTCAGGGTGGCGTTGCCTGTAACCGTCAGAGAGAGAGAGAAAGAGCCGTCAAAAGTAAATCAGGCTGCCCACTCCACCCCGTCGGCAGATCATGTGATCACAGCCGCGCTTCTGAAACTATCAGGAAAGATTGAACAGGCTGGGGCTCTTTTCTCTAGAGGTCTAGAGACCTGATAGAGGTCTTTAAAATTATGAAGGGGTTCGATAGGGTAGACGTAGAGAAGATGTTTCCATTTGTGGAGGAGAACAGAACTAGGGGCCATCAATATAAGATAGTCACTAATAAATCCAATAGGGAATTCAGGAGAAACTTCTTTACCCAGAGAGTGCTGAGAATGTGGAACTCGCTACCACAGGGAGTGGTTGAAGCGAATAGTATAGATGGATTTAAGGGGAAGCTGGATAAACACATGAGGGAGAAAGGAATAGAAGGATATGTTGATGGGGTGAGATGAAGAGGGGTGGGAGGAGGCTGGTGTGGAGCACAAACACCGGCACGGACCAGTTGGGCTGAATGTCCTGTTTCTGTGCTGTGCGTTCGATGGGTTACTGGGGTGTGGGCGAGCGGGGGCCATAGGGCGGCTGGCATCACCCCGGGGGCGGAAAGGGGCAATTAAAGGGACAGGCACCTGCGAGACTGCACATGCATCTGCTGCTAGCCAGTTTCACAGTGAAATGGAGGCTTGGTGGGGCGGGGGGAGCGGGGAGAAGGGGCAGCGGCTGTGTTTTCAGTGGGGATGTCACGTGGCGAGAGGTGGGGACAAACACAAATTAAACATGGAACTTTAAAGATTCAGTTCCCACCAATCTTCATCTCACGTCGCCTAGGGACGTTTTACTACGTTAAAGGCGCTATATAAATACAAGTTGTTGATAGTTTTACTCTTAGAAATCTGCCCCTTGCACCAGGCACCATCTTTGAGCTCAGGCAGGTACCCTAACCCCAACTCTCTGCCCATGTCATCCTGTGGCACCATAGGTCAAACACAACCATACTGCCCTCTGGAGAGAGAGAGATAGGGACAATGTGAGAGAGAGAGAGTCAGAGAGAGGTAGAGACAGAGATAGAGAGATAGAGTCAATGTGAGAGAGTCAGAGAGAGGTCAAGACTGAGAAAGGGAGATAGGGTCAATGTGTGAGAGAGTCAGAGAGAGGTAGAGACAGAGATAGAGAGATAGGGTCAATGTGTGAGAGAGAGAGTCAGAAAGAGGTAGAGACAGAGATAGAGAGGTAGAGACAGAGATAGAGAGACAGGGTCAATGTGTGAGAGAGTCAGAGAGAGGTCAAGACTGAGAAAGAGAGATAGAGAGATAGGGTCAATGTGTGAGAGAGTCAGAGAGAGGTAGAGACAGAGATAGAGAGATAGGGACAATGGATGAGAGAGAGAGAGTCAGAAAGAGGTAGAGACAGAGATAGAGAGATAGGGACAATGTGTGAGAGAAAGAGAGTCAGAGAGAAATAGTTGGAGTGAAAGTGAGAGGGACAGAGAGAAAAAGAGATATGGAAAGAAAGAGAGATGACAGGCAGGCAAAAATTGTAAATATAGGGACAGAAAGATGACAGAGAGAGAGAGAAAGAGAGACACAAGAAGAAAGATAGAGAGACAGCAAAACATTGAGATCGAAACAAAGGAGAGAAAAGCGAGATGGGACAGAGACACAGACACATAGTCAGAGACAGAGATGAGAGAGAATGACAGAAAGAGAAAGTGAGTAACAGGTAGGGAGAAAGAGAAAAATAGAGACAAGGAGTGAGACAGCAACTGAGAGAATGCATGAGACAGAGAGAAAAACAGATAGAAACAGGGTAAATGGGAGACCGGGAGAACAAATAGAGGGGAAACAGAGACAGATTGAGAGAGAGAGAGAGAGAGAGAGACAGACAGAAAGAGAGACAGAGAGAGAGAGAGAGACAGAGAGAGAGACAGACAGAAAGAGACAGAGAGAGAGAGAGACAGACAGACAGAAAGAGAGACAGAGAGAGAGAGAGAGACAGAGAGAGAGAGAGACAGAGAAAGAGACAGACAGAAAGAGAGACAGAGAGAGAGAGAGACAGACAGACAGACAGACAGAAAGAGAGACAGAGAGAGAGACAGACAGAGAGAGACAGACAGAAAGAGAGACGGATAGAGAGAGAGACAGACAGAAAGAGACAGAGACAGACAGAAAGAGAGACAGATAGAGAGAGAGAGAGCCAGAGAGAGAGAGAGAGACTGACAGACAGAAAGAGAGAGACAGACAGAGAGAGAGAGCCAGAGAGAGAGAGACAGAGAGAGAGAGCCAGAGAGAGAGAGACAGAGAGAGAGAGAGACAGACAGAGGGAGGGAGAAGGAGACAGTTGAAGATGTTTCTTACCATACACAGCCATATCCACGTTGATGTATCCCACAGTTCTCTCAATCAGCTTGTTGTAGAACTCCTGGATAAGCGGGGAAGAACTCAACTGTGAAATCAGGTCAACAGGCCCCATCCCCAAACAGGCTGTCGGCCGTGGCTCAGTGGGTGGTACTCTTGCCTCTGAGTCAGAAGGTCGTGGGTTCAAGTCCCCTCCAAAGACTTGAGCACAAAATTCCAGGCTGACACTCCCAGTGCCAGTACTGAGGGAGTGCCGCACTGTCAGAGGGGCAGTACTGAGGGAGCGCCGCACTGTCGGAGGGGCAGTACTGAGGGAGCGCCGCACTGTCGGAGGGGCAGTACTGAGGGAGCGCCGCACTGTCGGAGGGGCGGTACTGAGGGAGCGTCGCACTGTCAGAGGGGCGGTACTGAGGAAGCGCCGCACTGTCGGAGGGGCGGTACTGAGGGAGGGCCGCACTGTTGGAGAGGCAGTACTGAGGGAGCGCCACACTGTCGGAGGGTCAGTACTGAGGGAGGGCCGCACTGTCGGAGGGGCAGTACTGAGGGAGCGCCGCACTGTCGGAGGGGCAGTACTGAGGGAGCGCCGCACTGTCGGAGGGTCAGTACTAAGGGAGCGTCGCACTGTCGGAGGGGCGGTACTGAGGGAGCGCCGCACTGTCGGAGGGGCAGTACTGAGGGAGCGCCGCACTGTCGGAGGGGCGGTACTGAGGGAGCGCCGCACTGTCGGAGGGGCAGTACTGAGGGAGCGCCGCACTGTCGGAGGGGCAGGATTGAGGGAGCGCCGCACTGTCGGAGGGGCAGTACTGAGGGAGCGCCGCACTGTCGGAGGGGCAGTACTGAGGGAGCGCCACACTGTCGGAGAAGCCGCCTTTCGGATGAGACGTTAAACCGAGGCCCCGTCTCCCAGGTACAGGTAAAAAAATCCCACGGTCACTATTGGAAGAAGAGCAGGGGGAGTTCTCCCCGGTGTCCTGGGGCCAATATTTATCCCTCAACCAACATCACAAAAAAAAAACAGATGATCTGGTCATTATCACATTGCTGTTTGTGGGAGCTTGCTGTGCGCAAATTGGCTGCCGCGTTTCCCACATTACAACAGTGACCACACTTCAAAAAGTACTTCATTGGCTGGAAAGCGCTTTGGGACGTCCTGAGGTGGTGAAAGGCGCTGGAGAAATGCAAGGCTTCACACGCAACATAATGGAATGAAGGTGCCAAGAGAACGTGTGATGGGAACTTACTGTCCGTGGGCATCTCTGCTCCTCCACCCTGCGGATCCCAACCTGTTGCTACTCACTGCGGGTGTAGCAGGCACTGGTGGGCGGTCTGTGTGGCTCAGGGAGGGGGCAATTACTAAGCAGTTCGATCTGGCCACATTAGCACGCTTGATTCCTGATGGCGGGCATTCTGTACACTGGCCGATTGCGCACATCATACCTCGGTCCATTCTGTGGAG
The DNA here is from genome assembly GCA_030390025.1 of Squalus acanthias. NCBI lineage: Eukaryota > Metazoa > Chordata > Chondrichthyes > Squaliformes > Squalidae > Squalus > Squalus acanthias. The sequence continues at coordinate 1,401,491 of JASTWF010000041.1, forward strand.
CCGATTAGACCGAACTCCTCCGCGCCCCAGCTACCGAAGATTATCGAGCGTCGTGGCCGCCATTTTCCTACAACAACAACAACAACGTGCATTTATATAGCGCCTTTAACGTGATAAAACGTTCCCAGGATGCTTCACAGGAGCGTTAGCAAACAAAATTTGACACCGAGCCACATTAGGAGATATTGGGACAGGCGACCAAAAGCTTGGTCAAAGAGGTGGTTTTAAGGAGCGTCTTAAAGGAGGAGAGAGAGGCGGAGAGGTTTAGGGAGGGAATCCCAGAGCTTAGGGCCCCAGGCAGCTGAAGGCACGGCCACCAATGGTGGAGCGATTAAAATCTGGGGGATGCGCAAGAGGCCAGAATTGGAGGAGCGCAGAGATCTCGGAGGGTTGCGGGGCTGGAGGAGGTTACAGAGATAGGGAAGGGCGAGGTCCATGGAGGGATTTAAGAATTTTTAAATTGAGGTGGTGCCGGACCGGGAGCCAGTGTAGGTCAGCGAGCACAGGGGGTGACGGGTGAACGGGACTCGGTGCGAGTTAGGACACGGGGCAGCAGAGCTTTGGATGAGCTCAAGTTTAGGGAGGGTGGAATGTGGGAGACCGGCCAGGAGAGCGTTGGGAGAGTCGAGTCTGGATTGGACTGACCCAGTGTCACATGTCGAGGGAGTCTGGTGGTGGAGGGAGCGCTGGGGGCTAGTTCAGGGAGAGCGGGGAATTCTACCGCACAAGAACACGGATAAAAGTCAAAATTGCCAAAATTTGTGGCCGGGATAGATGAAGATAAGGGCTTCGGCAAGCTGGGAGGTGGGTGTGTGACAGGGAGTGATGTTTCTGTCGTCGGTTTGACCCGTAGTTCTACTCTCCAGAATGGAGGCGGGGCGCCGCCTCTGGGCACGGAGAGGGCAGTGGGCGGCGTCTTGGTTGTAGAAACAAGGGGGCTCCTTTTAACCGGACTCGCGGCCAGGAAACCCACGGCAGCGGGTGGAATACCACTTTTACAACCCGCCCGATATTGCTCTCCGCTGACTGCAGTGGGGTGTAGAAGCAACGTTGCACCCGATCCCGATGGGCAGCTATGGTTAAAACTGGCCCCCAGGGTTCTTTAATTTCATCAGATCAAGTTGGTGTGCATGTACATAGATCCCTGAAGGCAGCAGGACAGGTAGATAAGGTGGTAAAGACGGCATATGGGATACTTGCCTTCATTAGCCGAGGCATAGAATATAAGTGTCCATGATGTGGAGATGCCGGTGTTGGACTGGGGTGGACAAATGTGAGAAGTCACACAACACCAGGTTATAGTCCAACAGTTTTATTTGAAATCACAAGCTTTCGGAGCGCTGCTCCTTCGTCAGGTGAAGTGAAGAGATGCATATAGGCACAGCATATATAGTCAGAGAACACAGCCAGATGATTACAGTTAATCTTTCTAACTGCCCTTTATCACACCTCGGCAGAGAGATAATCACGGCAATCAAAGGTGTGGATGGTGTCCAAACAGGTCAGTCAGGAAAACATTACATCAAAGACAATGTGGCAGATGCTGGGGTCTGTATAGAATATAAGAGCACGGAGGTTATGATGGAGCTGTACAAAACGCTAGTTAGGCCACAGCTGGAATACTGTGTGCAGTTCTGGTCACCACACTATAGGAAGGATGTGATTGCATTGGAGAGGGTGCAGAGGAGATTCACCAGGATGTTACCTGGGCTGGAGCGCTTCAGCTATGAAGAGAGACTGGGACAGGCTGGGGTTGTTTTCCTCAGAGCAGAGAAGGCTGAGGGGGGACCTGATTGAGGTGTACAAAATTATGAGGGGCATAGATAGGATAGATAGAAAGGAACTTTTCCCCTTAGTAGAGGGGTCAATAACCAGGGGGCATAGTTTCAAGGTAAGGGGCAGGAGGTTTAGAGGGGATCTGAGGAAAAACTTTTTCACCCAGAGGGTGGTTGGAATCTGGAACTCACTGCCTGAAAGGGTGGTAGAGGCAGGAACCCTCACAACATTCAAGAAGCATTTAGATGAGCACTTGAAACGCCATAGCATACAAGGCTACGGACCAAGTGCTGGAAAATGGGATTAGAATAGACAGGGCTTGATGGCCGGCGCGGACACGATGGGCCGAAGGGCCTCTTTCTATGACTCTAAGTTGAGGGTGCTTTGACACAAGGTTGGAGTATGTTGGCTTGCCCAGTCCCAGAGGATGAATTTTTACGATCCCCGTCGACATCCACGTGTAGAATAATGCCCGACGGCCAGGCAGCGCCCGTGATCCGCCACCTGTGCCATATTCAACATTACCAAGGACCGCTTTGCGGAACACCTCCGGTCAGTCCGCGAGCTTGACCCCCGAGCTTCCGCTCGCCTGTCACTTTAATTCTCCGCTCCACTCCCACTCTGACCTCTCCTTCCCCGGCCTCTTACACTGTTCCAATGAAGCTCAGCGTAAGCTCGAGGAACAGCACCTCATCTTTCCATTCGGCACTTTACAGCCTTCTGGACTCAACATCGAGTTCAACAATTTCAGACAATAAATTGTATTTCTTTATATTTTTTTCTCTTCTTTCCTCACATGGTAGCTGTTAATGTTGGTGCCATCATCATTCACACCTCATCTAGAGCCATCTTTTGTTTCTTAACTTGTCCCATTACCTTTTGCCTTGCACCATCATCCCTTTTGTTAAATGTGAGAAGTCGCACAACACCAGGTTATAGTCCAACAGCTTTATTTGAAATCACAAGCTTTCGGAGCGCTGCTCCTTCATCAGGTGACGTGAAGAGATGCATATAGAAACATAGAAACATAGAACAGTACAACACAGTACAGGCCCTTCGGCCCTCGATGTTGTGCCGAGCATTGTCCGAGACCAAGATCAAGCTATCACACTCCCTATCACTCTGGTGTGCTCCATGTGCTTATCCAATAACCGCTTGAAAGTTCCTAAAGTGTCCGACTCCACTATCACAGCAGGCAGTCCATTCCACAGCATATATAGTCAGAGAACACTGCCAGGTGATTACAGTTAATCTTTCCAACTGCCCTTTATCACACCTCGGCAGAGAGATAATCTCGGCAATCAAAGGTGTGGATGGTGTCCAAACAGGTCAGTCAGTCTCTCCTGCCTTCCATCCTATCACAGACCTTCCCTTTCTTCTTTCCTCCCCTCCTCCCGGCCCCTGCTGAAACATCTCTCCTCCCTAACCTTTTCCATTTCTGACGAAGGGTCCGACTCGAAACGTTGACTCTGTTCCTTCTCTCTTCGATGCTGCCTGACCTACCGAGTGTTTCCAGCACTTTCAGTTGTTATTACCAAGGTGCTGCCAGTTTGCAGCGAGCCTTTGGTTCAGACGTTAGCATCCCCGCCTTGAAGTCAGTAGGTGCAGGGTTCACACCCCAGCTCCGGACAGTCCCGGCGAGTGTAGACCAGAGCTCCAGCTCTGAATTCCGGGTTCACATCAAGCCTTCAGTGCAAGAGGATTTGAGTACAGGAGCAAGGATGTCTTGCTACAGTTATACAGGACCTTGGTGAGACCACACCTGGAGTATTGTGTGCAGTTTTGGTCTCCTTACCTAAGAAAGGCTATACTTGCCACAGAGGGAGTGCAACGAAGGTTCACCAGACTGGTTCCTGGGATGGCAGGATTGTCCTATGAGGAGAGATTGGGTCAACTAGGCCTGTATTCACTGGAGTTTAGAAGAATGAGAGGGGGATCTCATTGAAACGTATAAAATTCTGACAGGGCTAGACAGACTGGATGCAGGGAGGATGTTTCCCCTGGCTGGGGGATCTAGAACGAGGGGTCACAGTCTCAGGATACGGGGTAGGACATTTAGGACTGAGATGAGGAGAAATTTCTTCACTCAGAGGGTGGTGAACCTGTGGAATTCTCTACCACAGAAGGCTGTGGAGGCCAAGTCACTGTATATATTTAAGAAGGAGATCGATAGATTTCTAGACACAAAAGGCATCAAGGGGTATGGGGAGAGAGCGGGAATATGGTATTGAGATAGAGGATCAGCCATGATCATATTGAATGGTGGAGCAGGCTCGAAGGGCCGAATGGCCGACTCCTGCTCCTATTTTTCTGTGTTTCTAAGCAGGATATTCGTGTCCGGTGGGTGTGGGTGGCCGCCGGCCCCAACATCGCATGGGTTGTGAAACCCTCCTGCCGTATAGGACTAGCCTCCTAACCGGCTGGTATGAGGGTGGTTGCGGCCATGGAAGGAGTGTTCACGTGGTGGCCTGTCAGACCGTTAATCGGCCCGCGAATCCTTCCACTGCTTCACGCCAAGGGAAGAGTGCGAAACGAGGAGGAGGAGGCTGGGAGATACGGAGTGAGTGCTGCAACTGTGGGTCATGAAACCCCGGATCTGGATCTGATCCAAATGAGGCCCGAGCTCGTAACGCTGGGTTTTAACAGATCGCACAGATCAGTTCAGCCTTTGTTTGACCGACCAAGGGATTATTAGTATAAGAGAGACTGCCGTGTGCCTGTTGTTGCAGGCGATCCTTCCGTATAACTGGCAGTAAGGGAAACGGAGCCGTGCTGGGCTGGGCTCAGAGCAGCCCGCCCCATAGGTGAAAGGTCATTGTGCACCGTGACAGGGACAGACCACATTCCCGGCCGCCCACTCACCGTCCTTCACCATCTTGCCCAGAACCCTGGTGACCTCCAACATGACCGCGGTGCCGCTGCTGGGGTCGATGGCCCCGTGGACCCAGCTGTCCCGGTGATTGCCATAGATAACGTAGCGATCTGTAACAAGAGGACACTTTAGGGCGGGGTGGGGGGGGGAGTCACATGGTACAGCATCTCTGGAGGGAGAGTCACATATTTGTGTTGATATTTTACAGTGTATATCTCTTCCAACGCTCTCCTGGCCGGCCTCCCACAATCCACCCTCCCTAAACTTGAGGTCATCCAAAACTCTGCTGCCCCGTGTCCTAACTCGCACCGAGTCCCGTTCACCCATCACCCCCTGTGCTCGCTGACCTACATTGGCTCCCGGTCCGGCAAGGCCTCGATTTCAAAATTCTCATCCTCGTTTTCTAATCCCTCCCTGGCCTCCTCACCCCCTCCCTATCTCTGTAATCTCCTCCAGTCCTTCAACCCTCCGCCATCTCTGCGCTCCTCCAATTCTGGCCAATTGCCCATCCCCGATTTCCATCGCTCCACCATTGGCGGCCGTGCCTTCAGCTGCCTGGGCCCTGAGCTCTGGAATTCCCTCCCTAAACCTCTCCACCTCTCTCTCCTCCTTTAAGACGCTCCTTAAAACCCACCTCTTTGACCAAGCTTTTGGTCACTTGTCCTAATATCTCAATATGTGTCCCGGTGTCAAATTCTGTCTGATAATCGCTCCTGTGAAGCACCCTGGGATGTTTGACTACGTTAAAGTCGCTATATAAATACAAGTTGTTGTTGCTGCTCTTGCCCCCAGCAAATCGATCACCTTCTCCCACCCCTGTTGCTCCCCTGAGTGCAGCCCCCATCTTCGCACCTTCAAGGCAGAGGGGCACAACTGGGCCCAGTCACCAGATGTGGCTGAACCGTGCCAAGCTGTACTGTGCCTCAGTCTCCTCAGCCAAAACCGCCCACTACTGGAGGGCAAGGATGGCCCTGGCCACCTCTTCTCCAGGGCTATCGGCTTCCTCAAACCCCGTCCTGCTGCCCCATCAGCTTCAATACCGAGTGCGAGGAACTTGTGGAGGCATAGTGGTTAGCACTGGTGCCTCACAGCGCCAGAGACCCGGGTTCGAATCTGACCTCGGGTGACTGTCTGTGTGGAGTTTGCACATTCTCCCCGTGTCTGCGTGGGTTTTCTCCGGGTGCTCCGGTTTCCTCCCACAGTCCAAAAATGTGTGGGTTAGGTTGATTTGGCTATGATAAATTGACCCTTAGTGTTAGGGGGGATTAAATATGTGGGGTTATGGGGATAGGATGGGATATGTTAGGGGGAATTAAATACGTGGGGTTATGGGGGTAGGGTGGGATATGTGTACTGTGGGGATTAAAGCAGGGACAGGGTACTGGATTTGGATGATCAGCCATGATCGTATTGAATGGCGGAGCAGGCTCGACGGGCCGAATGGCCTACTCCTGCTCCTAGATTCTATGTTTCTATGTTTCTATGTTTCTTCATCTCTAAGATCAAGACCGTTCGCACAGCTGCCTCTGGTGCCCTGTCCCCTCCCTCCTCCCCTGTGTCTCACACCCCAATCTCCCACCTACTCTAGTCCTGTTTCTTTCCACTCCCTCTCTCTCCACAAACTCATCTCGTCCACGAGACCCACCTGCTTCTCCTCGATCCTCTCCGTACTCCACTCCTGATCACTCAACGATACCTCCCAGCCCTCCGCCAGAAGATATTTTCCCCTCCCTCTTCCCTTCACTCCTCCAAAAAAAACCCTCTCAACCCATCCACCCTCTCCGGTTATCACCCCATCTCTAACCTCCCCATCCGCTCTAAAGTCCTCAAGTTATTCATTGCACTCAGCGTCCTGCCCATCTCTCCCACAACCCCTGGCTCCAATCCGGTTTACACAGCAAGCTGGCCCTAACCGAACGCTCCCATAATATCCACTGGGACTGTGACCGTGGTGCCTTATCCCTCTTCATCACCAGTGGCTCAGTGGGTAGCACTCTCGCCTCTGAGGCAGGAGGCCGTGGGTTCGAGCCCCGCTCCAGAGACTTGAGCCTCATAATCTAGGCTGACATTCCCAGTGCAGTACTGAGGGAGTGCCGCACTGTCTTAGGTGCCGTCTTTCGGATGAGATGTTAAACCAAGGCCCCGTCTGCCCGCTCGGGTGGTTGTGAAAGATCCCAAGGCCACTATTGGAAGAATCATAGAATCATAGAAGATAGGAGCAGGAGTAGGCCATTCGGCCTCTCGAGCCTGTTCCGCCATTCGATGAGATCATGGCTTATCATCCAAACTCAGTACCCTGTCCCTGCCTTCTCCCCATATCCCTTGATACCTTTAGCTTTAAGAAATATATCTAACTCATTCTTGAATATATTTAATGAATTGGCCTCAACTACCTTCTATGGTAGAGAATTCCACAGGTTCACCACTCTCTGGGTGAAGAAATTCCTCCTCATTTCTGTCCTAAATGGCTTACCCCTTATCCTTAGACTGTGACCCCTGGTTCTGGACTCCCCGACCATCGGGAACATCCTTCCTGCATCTAGTTTGTCCTGTCCTGTCAGAATGTTATAAGTTTCAATGAGATCCCCTCTCATTCTTCTAAACTCCAGCGAGTATAAGCCCAATCGACCCAATCTCTCTTCATACATCATTCTTGCCATCCCAGGTATCAGCCTTGTGAATCTTCGCTGAACTCCTTCCATGGCAAGAACATCCTTCCTCAGATAAGGCGACCAAAACTGTCACTGTTTTCCAAGTGCTCAGCTATTACATCTTTTATAATGGACTCTAGCATTTTCCCCACTACCGATGTCAGGCTGTAATTCCCCGTTTTCTCTCTACCACCCTTTTTGAATAGTGGGGTAACATTAGCTACCCTCCAATCCATGGGTACTGTTCCAGATTCCATCGAATGTTGGAAGATGATCAGCAATGCATCTACTATTTCTAGGGCCACTTCCTTAAGTACCCTAGGATGTAGATGCAGGGGGAGTTCTCCCCGGTGTCCCGGGCCAATACTTATCCCTCAACCAACATCACTGAAACAGATGATCTGGTCATTGTCTCATTGCTGTTTGTGGGAGCTTGCTGTGCGCGAATTGGCTGCCGCGTTTCCTACCTTACAACAGTGACTACACTTCAAAAAGTACTTCATTGGACGTAAAGTGCTTTGGGACGTCCTGAGCTTGTGAAAGGCGCTGGAGAAATGCGAGTCTTTCTTTCCTCCTCGGCCTGTCCAAAGCCTTTGTTGACAGAGCCACTTGTTCCATTGTCACTCCCCCAGCTCTGGGAGATGTTCCTCATCTACTTCCACACCTAGCTCCCCATCACTCAATGAAGAACTTTCATTACCAGCAATGGATCCCACCTGCTATTGGGTAGATAGAATCTTAGAATGGTTACAGCACGGAAGAAGGCCATTCAGCCCGTCGAGCCCGTGCCGGCTCTCTGCAAGAGCACTTCAGCTAGTCCCACTCCCCCCGCCCTTTCCCCGTAGCCCTGCAAATTTCTTTCCTTCAGGTACTTATCCAATTCTCTTTTGAAAGCCATGATTGAGTCTGCCTCCACCAGCCTTTCAGGCAGTGCATTCCAGATCCTAACCACTCACTGCGTAAAAAAGTTTTTTCTTACATCGCCTTTGGTTCTTTTGCCAATCACCCTAAATCTGTGTCCTCTGGTTCTTGACCCTTCTGCCAATGGGAACAGTTTCTCTCCATCTACTCTGTCCAGACCCCTCATGATTTTGAACACCTCTATCAAATCTCCTCTCAATCTTCTCTACTCCAAGGAGAACAACCCCAGCTTCTCCAGTCTATCCACGTAACTGAAGTCCCTCATCCTGGAATCATTCTCGTAAATCTTTTCTGCACCTTCTCTAAGGCCTTCACTACCTTCCTAAAGTGTGGTGCCCAGAATTGGACACAGTACTCCAGTTGGGGCCGAACCAGTGTTTTATACAGGTTCATCATAATTTCCACACTTTTGTACTCTATACCTCTATTCATGAAGCCCAGGATCCTGTAAGCCTTTCTAACTGCTTTCTCAACCTGCCCTGCCACCTTCAATGATTTGTGCACACATACCCCCAGGTCTCTCTGTTCGTGCACCCCCTTTAGGATTGTACCATTTAGTTTATATGTCCTCTCCTCATTCTTTCTACCAAAATGTATCACTTCACACTTTTCTGCGTTAAATTTCATCTGCCACGTGTCCGCCCATTTCACCAGCCTGTCTATGTCTTCTTGAAGTCTATCACTCTCCTCCTCACTGTTCACTATACTTCCAAGTTCTGTGTCATCTGCAAATTTTGAAATTGTGCCCTGTACACCCACGTCCAAGTCATTAATATATATCAAGAAAAGCAGTGGTCCTACAACCGACTGAATACCTTCCTCCAGTCCGAAAAACAACCGTTCACCACTTCTCTGTGTTTCCTGTCACTTAGCCAATTCCGTATCCATGCTGCCACTGTCCCTTTTATTCCATGGGCTTCAACTTTGCTGGCAAGCCTATTATTTGGCACTTTGTCAAACGCCTTTTGGAAATCCATGTACACTATGTCAACTGCATTACCCTCATTAACCCTCTCTGTTACCTCATCAAAGAACTCAATCAAGTTAGTTAAATACGATTTGCCTTTAACAAATCCGTTCTGGCTTTCCTTAATTAATCCACACTTGTTCAAGTGACTGTTAATTTTGTCCCTGATTACTGTTTCTAAAAGCTTCCCCACTACCGAGGTTAAACTGACTGGCCTGTAGTTGGTGGGTTTATCTTGACACCCTTTTTTGAACAATGGTGTAACATTTGCAATTCTCCAGTCCTCTGGCACCACCCCCGTATCTAAGGAGGATTGGAATATTATGGCCAGTACCTCCGCGATTTCCGCCCTTGATTCCCTCAGCATCCTAGGATGCATCCCATCCAGCCCTGGCCATTTATCTACTTTAAGTACAGCCAGCCTTTCTAATACCTACTCTTTATCAATTTTTATCCTATCAAGTATCTCCACTACCTCCTCCTTTACTATGTCTATGGCAGTAGCCTCTTCCTTGGTGAAGACAGATGCAAAGTACATGCATGGGTCTCCTTTTTGGTCCCTAATCGGCCCCACCCCTCCTTTTACCAACCTTTTACTATTTATATGCCTATAGAAGACTTTTGGATTACCTTTTATGTTGGCTGCCATTCTATTCTCATACCCTCTCTTTGCCCCTCTTATTTTCTTTTTCACTTCTCCTCTGACCTTTCTATATTTAGCCTGATTCTCAGATGTATTCTCGACCTGACATCTGTCAGACGCGGTCTTTTTCTGCTTCATCTTACTCTCTATCTCTTTCGTCATCCAGGGAGCCCTGACTTTAGTTGCTCTGCCTTTCCCCCTAGTGGGAATGTACCTCAACTGTACCTGAACTATTTCCTCTTTAAAGGCAGCCCATTGTTCTGTTACAGTTTCGCCTGCCAAACTTTGATTTCAGTTTACCCGGGCCAGATCCGTTCTCATCCCACTGAAATTGGCCTTCCCCCAGTCAACACTTTTACTCAAGATTTGCTCCCTGTCTTTTTCCACAGCTAATCTAAACCTTATGATACTATGATCGCTGTTCCCTAAATGCTCACCTACTGACACTTGCTCCACTTGACCCACCTCATTCCCCAGAACCAGATCCAGCAATGCCTCCTCCCTCGTCTGGCCGGAAACATACTGATCAAGAAAGTTCTCCTGGACACACTTCAGAAATTCTGACCCTTCTCTGCCCTTCACACTATTACAATCCCAGTCTATATTAGGATAGTTGAAGTCCCTCATTATCACTACTCCATAGTTCTTGCATCTCTCTTGTAATTTCTTTGCAAATTTGCTCCTCCATATCTTTCCCACTATTTGGTGGTCTATAGAATACACCGAGTAGTGGACCCTTACCTGCCCCGATCCTGATCCACTTTGCACACTCTCCATCCTTGCCTGCAGCAGCGATGCCCCTGCAATTCTCTTCCTGAAACCCCTTAAACTGCTCCCCCCAACGCCAATCCCCCTCCTCTCAGCCCAGCTTGCTGCCCGTGCTCACTGGGACGGGCACACACCCACCTGGCTCCACTCTCCCGCGGATAATTCCGATCACGTTGGCCGATGGCTTTATCTCCCGTTTGTTGAACACGCTGACTTGCACGTCACTGTGAAAGGCAACGAGCATTTCATTTAACACAAGAGTTCATCAATCAATGGTCAGACCTTCGACCGTTTGCTCTGTATCAAGTGGGAGTGCTCTGATCAGAGGGGCAAAGTAAGTAATGAACCCACTAAGTGTCAACTTGGCTCAATCGGTATCTCTCTCTACCCCTCTGAGTCACAAGGTCATGGGCTCGAGCCCCATTCCAGAGACTTGAGCACAAAATCCAGGCTGACACTCCCAGTGCAGTACTGAGAAAGCGCCGCACTGTCGGAGGGGCAGTACTGAGGGAGCGCCGCACTGTCGGAGGGGAGGTACTGAGGGAGCGCTGCACTGTCGGAGGGGCAGTACTGAGGGAGCGCCGCACTGTCAGAGGGGCGGTACTGAGGGAGCGCTCCACTGTCGGAGGGACAGTACTGAGGGAGCGCCGCACTGTCGGAGGGGCGGTACTGAGAAAGCACCGCACTGTCGGAGGGACAGTACTGAGGGAGCGCTCCACTGTCGGAGGGACAGTACTGAGGGAGCGCCGCACTGTCGGAGGGGCGGTACTGAGAAAGCGCCACACTGTCGGAGGGGCGGTACTGAGAAAGCACCGCACTGTCAGAGGGGCGGTACTGAGGGAGCGCCGCACTGTCGGAGGGGCAGTACTGAGGGAGCGCCGCACTGTCGGAGGGTCAGTACTGAGGGAGCACCGCACTGTCGGAGGGGCAGTACTGAGGGAGCGCTGCACTGTCAGAGGGGCAGTACTGAGGGAGCGCCGCACTGTAGGAGGGGCGGTACTGAGGGAGTGCCGCACTGTTGGAGGGGCAGTACTGAGGGAGTGCCGCACTGTCGGAGGTGCCGTCTTTCGGATGAGACATTAAACCAAGGCCCCGTCTGCCCTCTCAGGTGGATGTAAAAGATCCCACGGCCACTATTTCGAAGAGCAGGGGCAGTTCTCCCCTGTGTCCTGGGGCCAATATTTATCCTTCAACCAACATGACTAAAAACAGATGATCTGGTCATTATCACATTGCTGCTGCGAGTTCTACATTATAACAGACCTGAAGTTGTGAAAGGCGCTACATAAATAAAGGGCTAGAAATTGGCCTCCTTTGTGCCTCCCGTTATCGCCTCTGGGGGTGGGGGGGGAGGGGGAGCAATAACAGGCGCTAACGACTTACCGACCGCGAAATACAATGGTGGGGGCGGGGCAGTAGCGCCGGCTGTAAAACTTACCGCCTCGATCTCCTGCGCCCCGGAGATCGTGACGTCATCGGGCGCGCATCGGCCCGTTACCGCCCCAGTTCCTAAATTCGCTGCCGCCCCCCCCGCCCCCCGGAGCTTCGCCGGGCGTCAGCAATGGCAGCCGCAGGAGGAGGGGTCGTGACCTCGGCAGGCCACTTGGGGAGCGCTCATTAAAGGGATTGACGGTCAGGGCGGACGAAACATTTTTCTCGCCACTTTGTGCTGTTTTTAAAAAAAATTTCATTGATCGGCCCTGCACTAGAAACATAGAAACATAGAGAAATAGGAGCAGGAGTCGGCCATTCGGCCCTTCGAGCCTGCTCCGCCATTCAATATGATCATGGCTGATCCTCTATCTCAATACCATATTCCCGCTCTCTCCCCATACCCCTTGATGCCTTTTGTGTCTAGAAATCTATCTATCTCCTTCTTAAATATATTCAGTGACTTGGCCTCCACAGCCTTCTGTGGTAGAGAATTCCACAGGTTCACCACCCTCTGAGTGAAGAAATTTCGCCTCATCTCAGTCCTAAATGTCCTAACCCCGTATCCTGAGACTGTGACCCCTCGTTCTAGACCCCCCAGCCAGGGGAAACATCCTCCCTGCATCCAGTCTGTCTAGCCCTGTCAGAATTTTATACGTTTCAATGAGATCCCCTCTCATTCTTCTAAACTCGAGTGAATACAGGCCTAGTCGACCCAATCTCTCCTCATACGACAGTCCTGCCATCCCAGGAATCAGTCTGGTGAACCTTCGTTGCACTCCCTCTATGGCAGGTATATCCTTTCTTAGGTAAGGAGACCAAAACTGCACACAGTACTCCAGGTGTGGTCTCACCAAGGCCTTGTATAACTGTAGTAAGACATCCTTGCTCCTGTACTCAAATCCTCTTGCAATTGAGGCCAACATACCATTCTGCTTCCTAACTGTTTCCTAACTCTCTCCGAGTGCTTGGGGCTGCTCCTCGCGGAGTGCGGGTGCTGCCACCGACCGATCCCCAGCCTTCCCTTTAACTGCTGTGAGCATTGGCCGATACCGTCCCCCTCGCTCCCTTTAGCGCTCTAAGGGAAGTGGTAGCGCTTGATTTAGCGCTCCACTTCCCTCTTGGAGCGCTGCAACTGAATTTCGCGGGAGCCTCTCACCATTAGCGCCTGGCGATAATCTTTCCGCTTCCGAAGTTTTAGCGCCCCAAACTGGGCTGTAATGAATTTCTCCCCCATAGTCTTTCCTGCTTTCTATTTTATCAATGGGGATTGGTCAAATGTGATCTGGCAGGGAAATTGAAATATCAGTTGGGGCTGAGAGTTGAAGCCTCCATTTGATGTCTAGGGGTCAACCTGTCCAGAGGTTAGCCAGATGCAAGGGTGGGCAATGAAAGACGGACTAGAGATGGCCAATCAAGTCGCTCTGGTGGTCAAAGCGAGACTAATCCAAAACTGGAAATTTGAAGGTTAATACCTTGTGCCATTGAACCCTCAACATCACCATTCACCTAACTATGAGTAAAAACCCACCGATCTTTGAATCAAAGGAAGAGAAACCAACCTGTCCTCAAAGAGGCTCGCGTTATGAAATCCAGGTCCTACATGGTATGTGCAGCCAAGACCTCCCTGCCAATCGCTGGGGGCGTCATCTCCATCCAATGCACTGAAAGGAATGGAAGAGCATTCAACGTCAGAACGAGGGCAGGTGCGGCTTTGGGTTGGCCAGACGACCTGTGCTGTCAGTGGCCGACCAATAATATTAATGACCCGATCCGGAGTCAACCAATCATCTTTCCTTTAATAAGAAACCAAGGTTGAGGGGCTAAGACCCACAGGTCAGTACACCACTGGGCCTAACGAGACTAACCTTACCTATTATTATCCCTCTAACCTGCCCCTATTGTCCGTCTAACCTTGGTCGAGTGCCCCTCCTCGACCCTTGATCTACTGACCTTCCTCTAACCTTGGTCGAGTGCCCCTCCTCGACCCTTGATCTACTGACCTTCCTCTAACCTTGGTCTAGTGCCCTCCTCGACCCTTGATCTACTGACCTTCCTCTAACCTTGGTCTAGTGCCCTTCCTCGACCCTTGATCTACTGACCTTCCTCTAACCTTGGTCTAGGGCCCCTCCTCGACCCTTGGTCTACTAACCTTCCTCTAACCTTGGACTATTGCCCCTCATCGACCCTTGGTCTACTAACCTTCCTCTAACCTTGGACTATTGCCCCTCATCGACCCTTGGTCTACTAACCTTCCTCTAACCTTAGTCTAGTGCCCCTCATCGACCCTTGATCTACTGACCTTGCTCTAACCTTGGTCTATTGCCCCTCCTCGACCCTTGATCTACTGACCTTCCTCTAACCTTGGTCTAGTGCCCTCATCGACCCTTGGTCTACTAACCTTCCTCTAACCTTGGTCGAGTGCCCCTCCTCGACCCTTGGTCTACTGACCTTCCTCTAACCTTGGTCTAGTGCCCCTCCTCGACCTTTGGTCTACTGACCTTCCTCTAACCTTGGTCTAGTGCCCTCATCGACCCTTGGTCTACTGACCTTCCTCTAACCTTGGTCTAGTGCCCTTCCTCGACCCTTGGTCTCTTGACCTTCCTTTAACCTTTCCCTATTGTCCCTCCTCGAACCTTGCTCTTAGCAGAGAGGTCAATAACCAGGGGGCAGAGATTTAAAGTAATTGGTAGAAGGTTTAGAGGGGAGTTGAGGAGAACTTTCTTCACCCAGAGGGTGGTGGGGGTCTAGAACTCACTGCCTGAAAGTGTGGTAGAGGCAGAAACCCTCATCACATTTAAAAAGTTCTTGGATATGCCCTTGAAGTGCCGTAACCTACAGGGCTACGGACCAAGAGCTGGAAAGTGGGATTAGGCTGGAGAGCTCTTTGTCGGCCGGCATGGACACGATGGGCCGAATGGCCTCCTTCCGTGCTGTAAATGTCTCTGATTATTTCTATGATTTTAATTGTCCCTCCGTCCTCTCTCCACTCTACCATCAGTGACAGAACCTTGTTTATGCTCTGGGGAACTTTAAATCCCACTGATGGTAGGTAAGGGAAATGCTTGAGCAATCTAGTGATAGAGATGCTGGGTCAGTGGATTGCACAAAATCAGAGTGCAGAAGCCCCACAGTGCAGCCACTCAGCTGCCTCAGTTCCCTGTCAACTTAAGATAGACACAAATTCTTCTGTAACAACCACAGAAAACGCTGGAAAAACTCAGCAGGCCCGGCAACATCCGTGGAGAGAGAAACAGAGTTAACGTTTCAGGTCGAAACCCTTCGTCAGAACGGAGAAAAAAGCAGGAAATGAAACAGATAAAAAAACAAGGGGGAGGCTGGCGGGGGGGAATAAAAGAACAAAAGGGGTGGTCTGTGGTAAGTAGAGACATTAAGAGATGCTCAAGGCAAGACGAGATGGTAATGGGACAGGTTAAGAAACAAAAAGTGGCTCAGAAGTGTGAAATGTGAAATGCTGGCAGAATGAGAGACAGCTGCCGTGGGGGAGAGAGAGAGAAAAAGGGAAAAGGCACAGACCAAAAGGGTGGATAAAATGTATATATATGTGGTAGGGGCCGAGGTTATGATCTGAAATTGTTGAACTCGATATTGAGTCCGGAAGGCTGTAAAGTGCCTAATCGGAAGACAAATTCTTCTGTACTTTTCAATCGGTTTTACCTTGCGTTTTGTTTGAGAAATCTGGAGCAGCTGGACAAGAATACTGACCAGATCAGGTGACGGGCGTCTTCGAACCCAATAGGCTGAGCTGGGATGGGTGATAAACCTTTGATGTTGGATTCAGTCAGCCTGAAGGCATAATCTGTAAGCAAGTGAACAGAATGACATGCGAGTATGGTGTTGCGACTGGTTTGCCCGGTGAGCTCCTGATCTTAGTTGGGCCATCACGAGGAAGGCTCTATAAAGGCGTTGGGGGCTGGGCCCTGACCAGAGGCCTTGACAGCTACGCCCCGAGATGAGGCCACTGGGACTAGACCCCGAGATGAGGCCTGGGACCTTGATCCTCAGATGAGTCCCTGGGCCTAGGCCCTGGTACAGAGGCCCTGAGCAGAGACCCTGGGACCAGACCCTGAGACGAAGCCGTGTGGCCAGACCCTGAGGCAGAGGCCCTGGGGCCAGACCCTAGGGCCAGACCTTGAGCAGAGGCCCTGGGACCAGACCCTAGGGCCAGACCTTGAGCAGAGGCCCTGGGGCCAGACCCTGGGACCAGACCCTGAGACGAAGCCGTGGGGCCAGACCCTGAGGCAGAGGCCCTGGGGCCAGACCCTAGGGCCAGACCTTGAGCAGAGGCCCTGGGACCAGACCCTGGGGCCAGACCCTAAGACGAGGCCCTGGGGCCAAACCTTGAGCAGAGGCCCTGGGGCCAGACCCTGAGCAGAGGCCCTGGGGCCAGGCCCTGAGCAGAGACCCTGGGACCAGGCCCTTAGTTCAGTCCCTGGGACTAGGCCCTGAGCAGAGGCCCTGGGGTCAGACCCTGAGCAGAGACCCTGGGACCAGGCCCTTTGTTCAGTCCCTGGGACTAGGCCCTGAGATGAGGCCTTGGGGATGGACCCTGGGGCCAGACCCAAGGGCCAGACCTTGAGCAGAGGCCCTGGGACCAGACCCTGGGGCCAGACCCTAAGACAAGGCCCTGGGGCCAGACCTTGAGCAGAGGCCCTGGGGCCAGACCCTGAGCAGAGGCCCTGGGGCCAGACCCTAGGGCCAGACCTTGAGCAGAGGCCCTGGGACCAGACCCTGGGACTAGGCCCTGAGCAGAGGCCCTGGGGCCAGGCCCTGAGCAGAGACCCTGGGACCAGGCCCTTAGTTCAGTCCCTGGGACCAGACCCTGAGACGAAGCCCTGGGGCCAGACCTTGAGCAGAGGCCCTGGGGCCAAGCCCTTAGATGAGTCCCTGGGACTAGGCCCTGAGCTGCGGCCCTGGGGTCAAACCCTGAGCAGAGGCCCTGAGCTGCGGCCAGGCAGGAGGAGGGAGACTGAGAGTAGTAGCGATCGTACCTTTGGCAGGGTAATAGGGTGTCAGCTGGTCGCCGAAATTGAGCTTGTAGGAGCCGCGCTCGACCCCGGAGGGGGGCAGGTACCAGGAGTGAGGGTAGGTCTCGTTCGCGTCGCTGGATTTCCCGTCATTGATATCAGCGGGATCGGTGTAAACAATGACTCCGATCACCCCGTACTTCGCTGCATTGATAGCCTGTCGAACAAAACAAATACAGGAAACTCTTTCGTATCCGGCAGCGAATAACGGAGAGGGTTATCTACCGAGGCTATTTTTAACAAACAAAAATAAAAAAATCAAGAAATGTGCAGTATAATTGGGTACTCCCCTACAGAATGTTGTGTTAAATGGATGGTGGAAGATGCTTGATTAAGTACAGTAATGCCAGTTGAGGGTAATCCATAACTCTTTAATTACTTAACAGTAAAACAAAACTTATAAACGACTGTATACTGTAGTTTCCGGAGTATGAATTCTGCCGGTTATTAGAGAATTCCGGATATTTAGGTGCCGTTTAAACGAGAGTTTCCTGTATATCATTTATTAACACACTTCAATAAAGGTGGGGGCGGGGGGTCTTGTCGCAATCGGAGAGGGCTGCATCCTCCCTCCCTCCCTCCCTCCCTCCGTCCCATCCCGGGTTAAGGTAGACCTCACTCCGCTTTCCGAGATCCTCTCTGTCCGCATGATGCCCAACGCAAGGATCTAGTCTGACTCTGTCGGGGCAAGTAGCAACACTCACCACTGCTGCCACCGCCACCAGCTCCCAGCCTCCCTTCCTGAGACACCAGCCTCGATCTTGACTGGGGCAGGTTTTCCGAGCGAGTAGGAGTTGTGGTCCGCTATGCCCGCACGCTGTGGAGTTTCAATATTTTCTCTCCCAGCATATCGGTTGGGGTGGAGGGGGGGGGGGGGTCCGGATCTTGAGCGGGGGGTCGGTGATCCTGGAGGGGGGAAGCAGGTTTGCTTGGGGGGCCGGGGGGGGAGGGAGGGCGGGCAAGCATTCCTGCTCCTCCTGTCCCACAAGCAGTGCTGCAAAGCCACTTACCTCTGCCAGGCAGCAGTCCTCGCCTCCCTTTAGCTGCCGGGTTTCCCGAGGACTGGGTAACCCGGCCGGCCAGGGTTAAACGTGAAAGAAAGATAAAACCTGAGGCACGCAGCCTCGTTATAATATTTAAACGGACAACAGATAGCAAGAGTTTCTATAGTTATATAAAAAGAAAAAGGGTGGTTAAGGCAAACGTAGGTCCCTTAGAGGATGAGACCGGGAAATTAATGGTGGGAAACATGGAGATGGCAAAAATGCTGAACAAATATTTTGTTTCAGTCTTTACGGTAGAGGACACTAAGAATATCCCAACACTGGACAAACAGGGGGCTCTAGTGGGGGAGGAGCTAAATACGATTAAAATTACTAAGGAATTGGTACTCAGTAAAATAATGGGACTCAAGGCGGATAAATCCCCTGGACCTGATGGCTTACATCCTAGGGTCTTGAGGGAAGTGGCAGTAGGAATTGTGGATGCTTTGGTAATAATTTTCCAAAACTCCCTGAACTCAGCAAAGGTCCCGGCAGATTGGAAAACTGCTAATGTAGCACCCTTATTTAAAAAGGGTTATAGGCAGAAGGCTGGAAATTATAGACCAGTTAGCCTAACATCTGTGGTGGGTAAAATTTTGGAGTCTATTAATAAGGAGACAGTAACGGAACATTTAGATAAACATAATTTAATAGGACAAAGTCAGCATGGCTTTATGAAGGGGAAGTCATGTCTGACAAATTTGCTCGAGTTCTTTGAGGACATAACGTACAGGGTGGATAAAGGGGAACCAGTGGATGTAGTGTATTTAGACTTCCTGAAGGCATTCGACAAGGTGCCACATAAAAGATTATTACTCAAGATAAAAAATCACTGGATTGGGGGTAATATTCTGGCATGGGTGGAGGATTGGTTATCTAACAGGAAGCAGAGAGTTGGGATAAATGGTTCATTCTCGGACTGGCAACCAGTAGCCAGTGGTGTTCCGCAGGGGTCGGTGCTGGGTCCCCAACTCTTTACAATCTATATTAACGATTTGGAGGAGGGAACCGAGTGTAACATATCAAAGTTTGCAGATGATACAAAGATGGGAGGGAAAGTAGAGAGTGAGGAGGACATAAAAAACCTACAAGGGGATATAGACAGGCTGGGTGAGTGGGCAGAGATTTGGCAGATGCAATACAATATTGGAAAATGTGAGGTTATGCACTTTGGCAGGAAAAATCAGAGAGCAAGTTATTATCTTAATGGCGAGAAACTGGAAAGTACTGCAGTACAAAGGGATCTGGGGGTCTTGGTGCAAGAAAATCAAAAAGTTAGTATGCAGGTGCAGCAGGTGATCAAGAAAGCCAATGGAATGTTGGCTTTTATTGCTAGGGGGATAGAATATAAAAACAGGGAGGTATTGCTGCAGTTGTATAGGGTATTGGTGAGACCGCACCTGGAGTACTGCATACAGTTTTGGTGTCCATACTTAAGAAAAGACATACTTGCTCTCGAGGCAGTACAAAGAAGGTTCACTCGGTTAATTCCGGGGATGAGGGGGTGGACATACGAGGAGAGGTTGAGTAGATTGGGACTCTACTCATTGGAGTTCAGAAGAATGAGAGGCGATCATATTGAAACATATAAGATTGTGAAGGGGCTTGATCGGGTGGACGCGGTGAGGATGTTCCCAATGATGGGTGAAACTAGAACTAGGGGACATAATCTTAGAATAAGGGGCTCCTCTTTCAAAACTGAGATGAGGAGAAACTTTTTCACTCAGAGGGTAGTGGGTCTGTGGAATTTGCTACCCCAGGAAGCTGTGGAAGCTACTTCATTAAATAAATTTAAAACAGAAATAGACCGTTTCCTAGAAGTAAAGGGAATCAGGGGTTACGGGGAGCGGGCTGGAAATTGGACATGAGTTTGTGTTCGGATCGGTCAAGGCCCTGTGGGTGGCGGAGCGGGCCCAGGGGCCGAGTGGCCGGGTCCTGCTCCTGCTTCTTGTGTTCTTTAGAGTTGAGGTTGGATCAGATCAGCCATGATCTTATTGAATGGCGGAGCAGGCTCGAGGGGCCGATTGGTCTACTCCTGCTCCTATTTCTTATGTTCTTATGTTCTTATGTAACCCGCCTCCTGGGAGCGGGTTAAAACCGGAAGTGGGCGGGTTGGGGTCTGGTTTGAGATTTTTAAAAACTTTCACATCCCACCCGATCCCAACCCATCTGTTTTTCCCTCCATTGAGTCTCGGCCCTCCTCCTTGGGTGGGTCTCAACACGCTGGCTTCAATCAGCACAGCCATTGAGATATCTAGCAGTGGATCAGTAAGTGGTGTAAGCACTCACTGCCCGCAGGATAGACTGAGGAGGCCATTGAGGACAGCTGAGAACTGCTTGC
Organism: Squalus acanthias; assembly: GCA_030390025.1. NCBI lineage: Eukaryota > Metazoa > Chordata > Chondrichthyes > Squaliformes > Squalidae > Squalus > Squalus acanthias. Next base: position 1,421,952 of record JASTWF010000041.1, read on the forward strand.
TTCATCAAAGGGTAGGAAACACCAGGAGGTTGGAGCTTGGTTCATCCCTACTGCCCAGTTGCCTCTGATGGCTGGTGGGTGGCACAGCTTATGTGTGCACTGATGTGCCACTTTTGGAGTGGGAGGACTGGGCATAGTGCCCATGATGTCTCTCAGCCCAGCTGTCTGGGGAGGAGTTGGCGTGAATCACAGAATCACAGAATCCCCACAGTGCAGATAGAGGCCATTTCGGCCCATCGAGCCTGCACCGACACATATCCCACCCTATCCCCGTAACCCCACGTATTTAATCCCCCCCTAACACTAAGGGTCAATTTATCACAGCCAAATCAACCTAACCCGCACATCTTTGGACTGTGGGGGGAAACCGGAGCACCCGGAGGAAACCCACGCAGACACGGGGCCAGGTACAAAACAGAAGGAGGAGAAATGGTCATTTGATCCATCGAAGACCATCCCCCTAGTCCCCTAACTCTCCCCTCAAAGCCCATCCCTCCAGTCCCCTAACTCTCCCATCAAAGCCCATCCCTCTAGTCCCCAACTCTTCTATCAAAGCCCTTTCCCTCTAGTCCCCTAACTCTCCCATCAAAGCTCATCCCTCTAGTCCCCTAACACTCCCATCAAAGCCCATTCCTCTTGTCCCCAACTCTTCTATCAAAGCCCATCCCTCTAGTCCCCTAACTCTCCCATCAAAGCTCATCCCTCTCGTCCCCTAACTCTCCCATCAAAGCTCATCCATCTAGTCCCCTTAACTCTCCCATCAAAGCCCATCCCTCTAGTCCCCTAACTCTCCCATCAAAGCCCATCCCTCTAGTCCCCTAACTCTCCCATCAAAGCCCATCCCTCTGGACTCCTAACTCACCCATCAAAGTCCATCCCTCTAGTATCCTAACGCTCCCATCAAAGCCCATCTCTCTGGTCCCTTAACTCTCCCATTGAAGCCCATCCCTTTAGCCCCCTCTAGAACCTTAACTTTCCCATCGAAGCCCATTCCTCTAGTTCCCTAACCCTCTCATTATCCCATCGGCCTGTATCCTGACTGTCCCTGATGTTTCAACCCCATCTGTCCTGAGTCACTGCCAAACATTTCTCACTCTTTGAGTAAAGAAGCCCATCCTAAAATCTGCTTTAAATTTACTTTTCATTAAATATAAAAAAAAAGATCTTTTTTTGATACTTCACTTTTAATTTCTGCCTTTTCCCCATCACCGGGCCTGTCACTTTCCCTGAGACTGGGAAAGGGGCTGTCTGATCTGTCAAACCGTGGATCGATCGGTCTCACTCTCTCTCCCACTGAGTCAGAAGGTCGTGGGCTCGAGCCCCACTCATGAGACCTGAGCCCACAATCCAGGCCGACACTCCCAGTGCAGTACTGAGGGAGTGCCGCACTGTCGGAGGGTCAGTACTGAGGGAGTGCTGCACTGTCGGAGGGGCAGTACTGAGGGAGCGCCGCACTGTCGGAGGGGCAGTACTGAGGGAGCGCCGCACTGTCGGAGGGGCAGTACTGAGGGAGCGCTGCACTGTCGGAGGGGCAGTACTGAGGGAGTGCTGCACTGTCAGAGGGGCAGTACTGAGGGATTGCCGCACTGTCGGAGGGTCAGTACTGAGGGAGTGCTGCACTGTCGGAGGAGCAGTACTGAGGGAGCGCTGCACTGTCGGAGGGGCAGTACTGAGGGAGCGCCGCACTGTCGGAGGGGCAGTACTGAGGGAGCGCCGTACTGTCGGAGGGGCAGTACTGAGGGAGCGCCGCACTGTCGGAGGGGCAGTACTGAGGGAGCGCCGCACTGTCGGAGGGGCAGTACTGAGGGAGTGCTGCACTGTCAGAGGGGCAGTACTGAGGGAGCGCCGCACTGTCAGAGGGGCAGTACTGAGGGAGCGCCGCACTGTCGGAGGGGCAGTACTGAGGGAGCGCCGCACTGTCAGAGGGGCAGTACTGAGGGAGCGCTGCACTGTCGGAGGGGCAGTACTGAGGGAGTGCTGCACTGTCAGAGGGGCAGTACTGAGGGAGCGCCGCACTGTCGGAGGGGCAGTACTGAGGGAGCGCCGCACTGTCGGAGGGGCAGTACTGAGGCAGCGCCGCACTGTCGGAGGGTCAGAATTGAGGGAGCGCCGCACTGTCGGAGGGTCAAAATTGAGGGAGTACGGCACTGTCGGAGGGGCAGTACTGAGGAAGCGCCGCACTGTCGGAGGGCCAGTACCCAGGGAGCGCTGTACTGTCGGAGGGGCAGTCCTGAGGGAGCGCTGCACTGTCGGAGGTGCCGTCTTTCGTGATGAGACATTAAACCGAGGCCTCGTCTGCCCTCTTCGGTGGATGTAAAAGAGCCCACGGCACGATTGGAAGAAGAATTCTCCCCGGTGTCCTGGGCCAATATTTATCCCTCAATCAACATCACTAAACCAGATGATCTGGTCATTATCACATTGCTGTTTGTGGGAGCTTGCTGTGCGCAAATTGGCTGCCGCGTTTCCCACATTACAACAGTGACCACACTTCAAAAAAAGTACTTCATTGGCTGTAAAGCGCTTTGGGACATCCTGAGGTGGTGATAGTCTTTTTTACACTTGCAGTTGATCTTGGGAGCGAACAGAATGGCCCTGGGGGTGAATCTCGTTCCCCCCGACCGCGCTGCCGGGACCAGGAAGTGGCGGTGTGGTGTGGTTATTGCCGTCGCGTCCAACTCCTTCCCCCCGCCCCCCCCAACGTGGTGGCACAGCCGAGCTCGGAGATGCGGAGGACCTTCAGGCTGGAGCGCCCCAGCCCACCACCAGGTGGCAGTGCAAGTTGGCGCCCACAGCCTCACTCATTCGCTTGCAAACCACCCAATCAAAAGGCGTCAAAATAGCCACATCATACCTTGGCCCCCCGACCAATGTCTCCGTATTTAACAATAGCGACTGTGTTGTTCAGGTCAATGCCGAGGGTTTGATTCAAATGATGGTAGTCGTCCATTGTCCCGTAGTTGGCATACACCAGCTTCCCCTGTGTCAGAAGGCCAGAGAGCGTGTTAGAATGTCGGAGATGTAACTGGGAGCATCGCAGTGCCCGGCAACAAGGCCAGATCCCCTTCCCTGCTCCCAGGTATAGGAGCATAGGAACAGGAAGAGGCCATTCAGCCCCTCGAGTCTGTTCCGCCATTCAATGAGATCATGGCTGTTCTGTATCCTAACTCCAGCTACCCATAGTCATAGAGTCCTAGAGTTATACAGCACAGAAAGAGGCCCTTCGGCCCATCGTGTCCGCGCCTGGCCATCAAGCCCTGTCCATTCTATTCCCATTTTCCAGCACTTGGTCCGTAGCCTTGTATGCTATGGCGTTTCAAGTGCTCATCTAAATGCTTCTTGAATGTTGTGAGGGTTCCTGCCTCTACCACCCTTTCAGGCAGTGAGTTCCAGATTCCAACCACCCTCTGGGTGAAAAAGTTTTTCCTCAAATCCCCTCTAAACCTCCGGCCCCTTACCTTGAAACTATGCCCCCTGGTTATTGACCCCTCTACTAAGGGGAAAAGTTCCTTTCTATCTACCCTATCTATGCCCCTCATAATTTTGTACACCTCAATCAGGTCCCCCCTCAGCCTTCTCTGCTCTAAGGAAAACAACCCCAGCCTGTCCAGTCTCTCTTCATAGCTGAAGCGCTCCAGCCCAGGTAACATCCTGGTGAATCTCCTCTGCACCCTCTCCAATGCAATCACATCCTTCCTATAGTGTGGCGACCAGAACTGCACACAGTATTCCAGCTGTGGCCTAACTAGCGTTTTGTACAGCCCCATCTGGGCTTCATATCCCTCAATACCCTTGTCCAGCAACAATCTACCCATCTCAGATTTAAAATTAATTGCCCGCTCCCCATAACTCTCGACTCCCTTATCGTTCAAAAATCTGTCTATCTCCACCTTAAATATATTCAATGACCCAGCCTCCACAGCTCTCTGGGGAAGAGAATTCCAAAGATTCACCACCCTCTGAGAGAAGAAATTCCTCCTCATCTCCGATTCAAATGGGCGCCCCCTTATTCTGAAATTATGTCCCCTAGTTCTAGATTCCCCCACGAGGGGAAACATCCTCTCTGCATCTACCCTGTCGAGCCCCCTCAGAATCTTATATGTTTCAATAAGATCCCCTCTCATTCTTCTAAACTCCAATGAGTATAGGCCCAACCTGCTCAACCTTTCTTCATAAGATAACCCCTTTCATCTCCATACCACCTGAGGTAAGAAAACTACTAGGCACTTGGTCTAAGCGTTAAACAAAGCTTTAATCAACTGTTTTTCAACATGGAGATCTAGTTGTGTCCTTCACTAGTTCCTGTTAAAGAATGTCCTGAGCAAGCTGGGCCCATGCCCGAGAATTTATACTCTCCTGGACAGCGCCACCAGCAGGCTGCCCAGTATTATTTCATCAGTCATTTCCACATGCGTGAAGAAATGTTTCCTAATTTCTCTCCTGAATGGCCTGGCTCTGATTTTAAGTTTATGTCCCCTTATCCAAGACTCCCCCCACCAGCGAAAAAGTTTCTCCCTATCTACCCCATCAATTCCTTTCAAAATGCTAAAAAAAACCTCAATCAAATCACCCCTTAAGCTTCTATATTCCAGTGTGAGAAGTCGCACAACACCAGGTTATAGTCCAACAGCTTTATTTGAAATCACAAGCTTTCGGAGCGCTGCTCCTTCGTCAGGTGAAGTGAAGAGATGCATATAGGCACAGCATATATAGTCAGAGAACACTGCCAGATGATTACAGTTAATCTTTCTAACTGCCCTTTATCACACCTCGGCAGAGAGATAATCACGGCAATCAAAGGTGTGGATGGTGTCCAAACAGGTCAGTCAGGAAAACATTACATCAAAGACAATGAGGTGGGGTCACAAGGGGTCAAATGTGGCAGATGCTGGGGTCTGTATGGAAAACAAAAAACTGTTTTTGCTGGAAATCACAGCAGGTCCGGCCGCATCTGTGTAGAGAGAACAAGCCAACGACGACTCGAGTCTGGATGACTCTACGTCAGGTGGGGTTACATGTAGCGTGACATGAACCCAAGATCCCGGTTGAGGCCATCCTCATGGGCGCGGAACTTGGCCATCAGTTTCTGCTCGATGATTTTGCGTTGTCGTGTGTCTCGAAGGCCGCCTTGGAAATGGCAGGCCTAGTTTATGTAATCTCTCCTCATAATTTAACCCAGCCATATATATTCCTGGCAGCTTCTGATTTCTTGATGGGCAGCGGGCAGAGACTGTGTAGAGGGCAGCGGAACACTGTGCTGTGAGGGCAGCCACTCCCAGGGATACAGTGGGCTTTGGCATTCTTTCTGTACCCCCGCTCCCAGCTCAGGCGTACCCCGCAGCGAGGGAGGGAGAGGGTGAGCCACCCCGCCCTGCTCCCTACGAGACAGTCTCTACCTGGAGTGGGCAGTCCCTCCAGACTCTGGGTTAAAGAGGGATCAAAATCCCAGCCAGGGCTCCTGCTCCTGATCGAACGAACTCCAGTGGCCCGCTTCCCTAACTGGGAATGTCTGCGGCTGGCTGTCGGCCGAGGACAGAATTGGGATAGTCTGCGATGCCTCCCCAGGTGAATAGTCCGCCGACACTCGCTGTCTGAACTTGAACGCGAGCAAGGGATGAAGTAACCAGAGAGAGCTCAAAGTCAGCCTCGCGGGGGGGGGGGGGGTTAACGGGAGTCTTACAGGACTCAGCCGAAGCTCAGTCAGTAGCACTCTCTCTCTCTCTCTCGTCTCTGAGTCACAAGGTCGTGGGTTCGAGCCCCACTCCAGAGACCTGAGCACAAAAATCCAGGCTGACACTCCCAGTGCAGTACTGAGGGAGCGCCGCACTGTCGGAGGGGCGGTACTGAGGGAGCGCCGCACTGTCGGAGGGGCAGTACTGAGGGAGCGCCGCACTGTCGGAGGGGCAGTACTGAGGGAGCGCCGCACTGTCGGAGGGGCAGTACTGAGGGAGCGCCGCACTTTCGGAGGGGCAGTACTGAGGGAGTGCCGCACTGTCGGAGTGGCAGTACTGAGGGAGCGCTGCACTGTCGGAGGGGCAGTACTGAGGGAGCGCCACACTGTCGGAGGGGCAATACAGAGGGAGAGCTGCACTGTCGGAGGGGCAGTACTGAGGGAGCGCTGCACTGTCGGAGAGGCAGTAATGAGGGAGTGCTGCACTGTCGGAGGGGCAGTACTGAGGGAGCGCAGCACTGTCGGAGAGGCAGTACTTAGGGAGTGCTGCACTGTCGGAGGGTCAGTACTGAGGGAGTGCTGCACTGTCGGAGAGGCAGTACTGAGGGAGTGCTGCACTGTCGGAGAGGCAGTACTCAGGGAGTGCTGCACTGTCGGAGGAGTGGTGCTGAGGGAGTGCTGCACTGTCGGAGGGGTGGTACTGAGGGAGCGCCGCACTGTCGGAGGGGCAGTACTGAGGGAGCGCCGCACTGTTGGAGAGGCAGTACTGAGGGAGTGCCGCACTGTCGGAGGGGCAGTACTGAGGGAGCGCCGCACTGTCGGAGAGGCAGTCCTGAGGGAGTGCTGCACTGTCGGAGGGGCGGTGCTGAGGGAGTGCTTCACTGTCGGAGGGGTGGTACTGAGGGAGCGCCACACTGTCGGAGGGGCAGTACTGAGGGAGAGCTGCACTGTCGGAGGGGCAGTACTGAGGGAGAGCTGCACTGTCGGTGGGGCAGTAATGAGGGAGCGCCGCACTGTTGGAAGGGCAGTACTCTGGGAGCGCCGCACTGTCGGAGGGGCAGTACTAAGGGAGCACCGCACTGTCGGAGGGGCAGTACTAAGGGAGTACTGCACTGTCGGTGGGGCAGTACTGAGGGAGCGCCGCACTGTCGGAGGTGCAGTACTGAGGGAGCGCCGCACTGTCGGAGGGGCAGTACTGAGGGAGCGCCGCACTGTCGGCGGGGCAGTACTGAGGGAGTGCCGCACTGTCGGAGGGGCAGTACTGAGAGAGTGCCGCACTGTCAGAGAGGCTGTACTGAGGGAGCGCCGCACTGTCGGAGGGGCAGTACTGAGGGAGCGCTGCACTGTTGGAGAGGCAGTACTGAGGGAGTGCCGCACTGTCGGAGGGGCAGTACTGAGAGAGTGCCGCACTGTCGGAGGGGCAGTACTGAGGGAGTGCCGCACTGTCAGAGGGGCAGTACTGAGAGAGTGCCGCACTGTCGGAGGGGCAGTACTGAGAGAGTGCCGCACTGTCGGAGGGGCAGTACTGAGAGAGTGCCGCACTGTCGGAGGGGCAGTACTGAGGGAGCGCCGCACTGTCGGAGGGGCAGTACTGAGAGAGTGCCGCACTGTCGGAGTGGCAGTACTGAGAGAGTGCCGCACTGTCGGAGGGGCAGTACTGAGGGAGCGCCGCACTGTCGGAGGGGCAGTACTGAGGGAGTGCCGCACTGTCGGAGGGGCAGTACTGAGGGAGCGCCGCACTGTCGGAGGGGCGGTACTGAGGGAGCGTCGCACTGTCGGAGGGGCAGTACTGAGGGAGCGCTGCACTGTCGGAGGGGCAGTACTGAGGGAGCACTGCACTGTCGGAGGGGCAGTACTGAGGGAGTGCCGCACTGTCGGAGGTGCCGTCTTTCAGATGAGACGTTAAACCTGAGGTTGTGAAATACACTATAGAAATAGAAGTTTATCGTTTATTTCTTCCCCAGATAATCTAAGGGTAAGTGCGGGAGTGATTCCACTGCTGGGGACGGGCGAGATTGACGTACTTTCGGCGTTCCCGCAGGTGCGAATGCTGCGAAGGGCTGGACTACGTCTGGGTCAAGCTGATCCTTGGTGTAATTCAGCTCCTTAATTCGTGACTTGAAGAGCTCGGTGCCATTTGATGCAACTGTGGAATCAGAAAAGAAAGACTTGCATTTCTATCGCGCCTTTCACCACCTCAGTACTGCCCCTCCGACAGTGCGGCGCTCCCTCAGTACTGCCCTTCCGACAGTGCGGCGCTCCCTCAGTACTGCCCCTCCGACAGTGCGGCGCTCCCTCAGTACTGCCCCTCAGACAGTGCGGCGCTCCCTCAGTACCGCCCCTCCGACAGTGCGGCGCTCCCTCAGTACTGCCCCTCCGACAGTGCGGCGCTCCCTCAGTACTGACCCTCCGACAGTGCGGCGTTCCCTCAGTACTGCCCCTCCGACAGTGCGGCGCTCCCTCAGTACTGACCCTCCGACAGTGCGGCGCTCCCTCAGTACTGACCCTCCGACAGTGCGGCGTTCCCTCAGTACTGCCCCTCCGACAGTGCGGCGCTCCCTCAGTACTGACCCTCCGACAGTGCGGCGTTCCCTCAGTACTGCCCCTCAGACAGTGCGGCGCTCCCTCAGTACTGCCCCTCTGACAGTGCGGCGCTCCCTCAGTACTGCCCCTCCGACACTGCGGCGCTCCCTCAGTACTGCCCCTCCGACAGTGCGGCGCTCCCTCAGTACTGCCCCTCCGACAGTGCGGCGCTCCCTCAGTACTGCCCCTCCGACAGTGCGGCGCTCCCTCAGTACTGCCCCTCCGACAGTGCGACGCTCCCTCAGTACTGCCCCTCCGACAGTGCGGCGTTCCCTCAGTACTGCCCCTCCGACAGTGCGGCGCTCCCTCAGTACTGCCCCTCCGACAGTGCGGCGCTCCCTCAGTACTGCCCCCCGACAGTGCGGCGCTCCCTCAGCACTGCCCCTCCGACAGTGCGGCGCTCCCTCAGTACTGCCCCTCCGACAGTGCGGCGCTCCCTCAGTACTGCCCCTCCGACAGTGCGGCGCTCCCTCAGTACTGCCCCTCCGACAGTGCGGCGCTCCCTCAGTACTGCCCCTCCGACAGTGCGACGCTCCCTCAGTACTGGCCTGGATTATGGGCTCAGGTCCCAGAGTAGGGCTTGCGGTGCCACGCCCCAAATTAAAATGAATCGGGGACTGGCAGCTCGAGCGGGTTGTTGCTGCCAGGTTAGCTTTACAATTGCTGCTCACTGACTCATTGTGGGGGAAAGGATCTGATTGGCCATGTCTGGAGGTCAGTTCGAGGTGAATTACTGTTGGACATTTCTCTAGATTGGCCGCTACGTGTCTCTGCTCCATGGGGATCGGCCAGGTTGTCTCACGCTCACAGAGCAACAAATATAAACAACTGACTTCCTTCATTTTGTTTGAAGATTGTTCAGTTGCGATGGGTTGGTGTTTCGTACAATGTGTGACGCCCGGAGCGTGACACCGGAAGTGTGACGCCCGGAACGTGACACTTGGATTCTGACGGGAATGCCAGATGCAAGATTTTTATACGTGACTACATAGATTTTCTTTTGCAAAATGTTGTTACATTACTGTTGCTTAAAATCTTGGCATCTTAGTTTAAATCAGGTCAACACTCATGTGGTGAAATGCACCTCACACTCAGGCTGTACCTGCCCTGGGAGTGTTTGATGGGGCAGTGTAGCGGGAGCTTTACTCTGTATCTAACCCCTCAGTACTGCCCCTCCGACAGTGCGACGCTCCCTCAGTACTGCCCCTCCGACAGTGCAGCGTTCCCTCAGTACTGCCCCTCCGACAGTGCGGCGCTCCCTCAGTACTGCCCCTCCGACAGTGCGGCGCTCCCTCAGTACTGCCCCCCGACAGTGCGGCGCTCCCTCAGCACTGCCCCTCCGACAGTGCGGCGCTCCCTCAGTACTGCCCCTCCGACAGTGCGGCGCTCCCTCAGTACTGCCCCTCCCTCAGTACTGCCCCTCCGACAGTGCGGCGCTCCCTCAGTACTGCCCCTCCGACAGTGCGGCGCTCCCTCAGTACTGCCCCCCGACAGTGCGGCGCTCCCTCAGCACTGCCCCTCCGACAGTGCGGCGCTCCCTCAGTACTGCCCCTCCGACAGTGCGGCGCTCCCTCAGTACTGCCCCTCCGACAGTGCGGCGCTCCCTCAGTACTGCCCCTCCGACAGTGCGGCGCTCCCTCAGTACTGCCCATCCGACAGTGCGACGCTCCCTCAGTACTGGCCTGGATTATGGGCTCAGGTCCCAGAGTAGGGCTTGCGGTGCCACGCCCCAAATTAAAATGAATCGGGGACTGGCAGCTCGAGCGGGTTGTTGCTGCCAGGTTAGCTTTACAACTGCTGCTCACTGACTCATTGTGGGGGAAAGGATCTGATTGGCCATGTCTGGAGGTCAGTTCGAGGTGAATTACTGTTGGACATTTCTCTAGATTGGCCGCAACGTATCTCTGCTCCATGGGGATAGGCCAGGTTGTCTCACGCTCACAGAGCAACGAATATAAACAACTGACTTCCTTCATTTTGTTTGAAGATTGTTCAGTTGCGATGGGTTGGTGTTTCGTACAATGTGTGACGCCCGGAGCGTGACACCGGAAGTGTGACGCCCGGAACGTGACACTTGGATTCTGACGGGAATGCCAGATGCAAGATTTTTATACGTGGCTACATAGATTTTCCTTTGCAAAATGTTGTTACATTACTGTTGCTTAAAATCTTGGCATCTTAGTTTAAATCAGGTCAACACTCATGTGGTGAAATGCACCTCACACTCAGGCTGTACCTGCCCTGGGAGTGTTTGATGGGGCAGTGTAGCGGGAGCTTTACTCTGTATCTAACCCGTGCTGTACCTGCCCTGGGAGTGTTTGAAGGGGTAGTGTAGAGGGAGCTTTACTCTGTATCTAACCCCGTGCTGTACCTGCCCTGGGAGTGTTTGATGGGGCAGTGTCGAGGGAGCTTTACTCTGTATCTAACCCGTGCTGTACCTGCCCTGGGAGTGTTTGATGGGACAGTGTAGAGGGAGCTTTACTCTGTATCTAACCCGTGCTGTACCTGCCCTGGGAGTGTTTGATGGGACAGTGTAGAGGGTGCTTTACTCTGTATCTAACCCCGTGCTGTACCTGCCCTGGGAGTGTTTGATGGGACAGTGTAGAGGGAGCTTTACTCTGTATCTAACCCGTGCTGTACCTGCCCTGGGAGTGTTTGATGGGACAGTGTAGAGGGAGCTTTACTCTGTATCTAACCCGTGCTGTCCCTGCCCTGGGAGTGTTTGATGGGACAGTGTAGAGGGAGCTTTACTCTGTATCTAACCCGTGCTGTCCCTGCCCTGGGAGTGTTTGATGGGACAGTGTAGAGGGAGCTTTACTCTGTATCTAACCCCGTGCTGTACCTGCCCTGGGAGTGTTTGATGGGACAGTGCAGAGGGAGCTTTACTCTGTATCTAACCCCGTGCTGTACCTGCCCTGGGAGTGTTTGATGGGACAGTGTACAGGGAGCTTTACTCTGTATCAAACCCGTGCTGTACCTGCCCTGGGAGTGTTTGATGGGACAGTGTAGAGGGAGCTTTACTCTGTATCTAACCCGTGCTGTACCTGCCCTGGGAGTGTTTGATGGGACAGTGTAGAGGGAGCTTTACTCTGTATCTAACCCCTGCTGCACCTGCCCTGGGAGTGTTTGATGGGACAGTGTAGAGGGAGCTTTACTCTGTATCTAACCCCGTGCTGTACCTGCCCTGGGAGTGTTTGATGGGACAGTGTAGAGGGAGCTTTACTCTGTATCTAACCCGTGCTGTACCTGCCCTGGGAGTGTTTGATGGGACAGTGTAGAGGGAGCTTTACTCTGTATCTAACCCGTGCTGTACCTGCCCTGGGAGTGTTTGATGGGGCAGTGTAGAGGGAGCTTTACTCTGTATCTAACCCCGTGCTGTACCTGCCCTGGGAGTGTTTGATGGGGCAGTGTAGAGGGAGCTTTACTCTGTATCTAACCCCGTGCTGTAACTGCCCTGGGAGTGTTTGATGGGGCAGTGTAGAGGGAGCTTTACTCTGTATCTAACCCGTGCTGTACCTGCCCTGGGAGTGTTTGATGGGACAGTATAGAGGGAGCTTTACTCTGTATCTAACCCGTGCTGTACCTGCCTGGGAGTGTTTGATGGGACAGTGTAGAGGGAGCTTTACTCTGTATCTAACCCGTGCTGTACCTGCCCTGGGAGTGTTTGATGGGACAGTGCAGAGGGAGCTTTACTCTGTATCTAACCCGTGCTGTACCTGCCCTGGGAGTGTTTGATGGGAGAGTGTAGAGGGAGCTCTACTCTGTATGGAACCCCGTGCTGTACCTGCCCTGGGAGTGTTTGATGGGACAGTGTAGAGGGAGTTTTACTCTGTATCTAACCCGTGCTGTCCCTGCCCTGGGAGTGTTTGTAGGGGTAGTGTAGAGGGAGCTTTACTCTGTATCTAACCCCGTGCTGTACCTGCCCTGGGAGTGTTTGATGGGGCAGTGTAGAGGGAGCTTTACTCTGTATCTAACCCGTGCTGTACATGCCCTGGGAGTGTTTGATGGGACAGTGTAGAGGGAGCTTTACTCTGTATCTAACCCGTGCTGTACCTGCCCTGGGAGTGTTTGATGGGACAGTGCAGAGGGAGCTTTACTCTGTATCTAACCCGTGCTGTACCTGCCCTGGGAGTGTTTGATGGGGCAGTGTAGAGGGAGCTTTACTCTGTATCTAACCCCGTGCTGTACCTGCCCTGCGAGTGTTTGATGGGACAGTGTAGAGGGAGTTTTACTCCGTATCTAACCCGTGCTGTACCTGCCCTGGGAGTGTTTGATGGGACAGTGCAGAGGGAGCTTTACTCTGTATCTAAACCGTGCTGTACCTGCCCTGGGAGTGTTTGATGGGACAGTGTAGAGGGAGCTTTACTCTGTATCTAACCCCGTGCTGTACCTGCCCTGGGAGTGTTTGATGCGACAGTGTAGTGGGAGTTTTACTCCATATCTAACCCGTTCTGTACCTGCCCTGGGAGTGTTTGATGGGACAGTGTAGAGGGAGCTTTACTCTGTAACTAAACCGTGCTGTACCTGCCCTGGGAATGTTTGATGGGACAGTGTCGAGGGAGCTTTACTCTGTACCTAACCCGTGCTGTCCCTGCCCTGGGAGTGTTTGATGGGATAGATTAGAGGGAGCTTTACTCTGTATCTAACCCAGTGCTGTACCTGCCCTGGGATTGTTTGATGGGGTAGTGTAGAGGGAGCTTTACTCTGTATCTAACCCGTGCTGTACATGCCGTGGGAGTGTTTGATGGGACAGTTTAGAGAGAGCTTTACTCTGTATCTAACCCCGTGCTGTAACTGCCCTGGGAGTGTTTGATGGGATAGTGTAGAGGAAGCTTTACTCTGTATCTAACCCGTGCTGTAACTGCCCTGGGAGTGTTTGATGGGACAGTGTAGAGGGAGCTGTACTCTGTATCTAACCCCGCGCTGTACCTGCCCTGGGAGTGTTTGATGGGACAGTGTAGAGGGAGCGTTACACTGTACCTAACCAGTGCTGTCCCTGCCCTGGGAGTGTTTGAAGGGGTAGTGTAGAGGGAGCTTTACTCTGTATCTAACCCGTGCTGTACATGCCCTGGGAGTGTTTGATGGGACAATGTAGAGGGAGCTTTACTCTGTATCTAACCCAGTGCTGTAACTGCCCTGGGAGTGTTTGATGGGACAGTGTAGAGGGAGCTTTACTCTGTATCTAACCCCGTGCTGTACCTGCCCTGGGAGTGTTTGATGGGACAGTGCAGAGGGAGCTTTACTCTGTATCTAACCCCGTGCTGTACCTGCCCTGGGAGTGTTTGATGGGACAGTGTACAGGGAGCTTTACTCTGTATCAAACCCGTGCTGTACCTGCCCTGGGAGTGTTTGATGGGACAGTGTAGAGGGAGCTTTACTCTGTATCTAACCCGTGCTGTACCTGCCCTGGGAGTGTTTGATGGGACAGTGTAGAGGGAGCTTTACTCTGTATCTAACCCGTGCTGCACCTGCCCTGGGAGTGTTTGATGGGACAGTGTAGAGGGAGCTTTACTCTGTATCTAAACCCGTGCTGTACCTGCCCTGGGAGTGTTTGATGGGACAGTGTAGAGGGAGCTTTACTCTGTATCTAACCCGTGCTGTACCTGCCCTGGGAGTGTTTGATGGGACAGTGTAGAGGGAGCTTTACTCTGTATCTAACCCGTGCTGTACCTGCCCTGGGAGTGTTTGATGGGGCAGTGTAGAGGGAGCTTTACTCTGTATCTAACCCCGTGCTGTACCTGCCCTGGGAGTGTTTGATGGGGCAGTGTAGAGGGAGCTTTACTCTGTATCTAATCCGTGCTGTAACTGCCCTGGGAGTGTTTGATGGGGCAGTGTAGAGGGAGCTTTACTCTGTATCTAACCCGTGCTGTACCTGCCCTGGGAGTGTTTGATGGGACAGTATAGAGGGAGCTTTACTCTGTATCTAACCCGTGCTGTACCTGCGTGGGAGTGTTTGATGGGGCAGTGTAGAGGGAGCTTTACTCTGTATCTAACCCGTGCTGTACCTGCCCTGGGAGTGTTTGATGGGACAGTGCAGAGGGAGCTTTACTCTGTATCTATCCCGTGCTGTACCTGCCCTGGGAGTGTTTGATGGGAGAGTGTAGAGGGAGCTCTACTCTGTATGTAACCCCGTGCTGTACCTGCCCTGGGAGTGTTTGATGGGACAGTGTAGAGGGAGTTTTACTCTGTATCTAACCCGTGCTGTACCTGCCCTAGGAGTGTTTGATGGGACAGTGTAGAGGGAGCTTTACAATGTATCTAACCAGTGCTGTCCCTGCCCTGGGAGTGTTTGTAGGGGTAGTGTAGAGGGAGTGATGACGGGTGAGACGAGAACTAGGGGACATAGTCTTAGAATAAGGGGCTGCTCTTTCAAAACTGAGATGAGGAGGAACTACTTCACTCAGAGGGTGGTAGGTCCATGGAATATGCTGCCACAAAAAGCTGTAGAAGCTACAACATTAATTAAATTTAAAACAGAAATAGACAGTTTCCTAGAAGTAAAGGGCATTAAGGGTTACGGGGAGCGGGCAGGAATTTGGACATGAGTCTAGGTTCGGATCGGTCATGGCCCTGTGGGTAGTGGAGCGGGCCCAGGGACTGTGTAGCCTGATTCTGCTCCTATTTCGTGTGTGCAATTCTGTTAGATGCAGGAGATGGTTCTGTGATAGATAGTAGATTGGCGGTTAGGATCAGATCAGCCATGATCTTATTGAATGGCGGAGCAGGCTCGAGGGGCCGATTGGCCTACTCCTGCTCCTATTTCTTATGTTCTTATGTTCTTATGTATCTAACCCCGTGCTGTACCTGCCCTGGGAGTGTTTGATGCGACAGTGTAGTGGGAGTTTTACTCCATATCTAACCCGTTCTGTACCTGCCCTGGGAGTGTTTGATGGGACAGTGTAGAGGGAGCTTTACTCTGTATCTAACCCGTGCTGTACCTGCCCTGGGAGTGTTTGATGGGACAGTGTCGAGGGAGCTTTACTCTGTACCTAACCCGTGCTGTCCCTGCCCTGGGAGTGTTTGATGGGATAGATTAGAGGGAGCTTTACTCTGTATCTAACCCAGTGCTGTACCTGCCCTGGGATTGTTTGACGGGGTAGTGTAGAGGGAGCTTTACTCTGTATCTAACCCGTGCTGTACATGCCGTGGGAGTGTTTGATGGGACAGTTTAGAGAGAGCTTTACTCTGTATCTAACCCCGTGCTGTAACTGCCCTGGGAGTGTTTGATGGGATAGTGTAGAGGAAGCTTTACTCTGTATCTAACCCGTGCTGTAACTGCCCTGGGAGTGTTTGATGGGACAGTGTAGAGGGAGCTGTACTCTGTATCTAACCCCGCGCTGTACCTGCCCTGGGAGTATTTGATGGGACAGTGTAGAGGGAGCGTTACACTGTACCTAACCAGTGCTGTCCCTGCCCTGGGAGTGTTTGAAGGGGTAGTGTAGAGGGAGCTTTACTCTGTATCTAACCCGTGCTGTACATGCCCTGGGAGTGTTTGATGGGACAATGTAGAGGGAGCTTTACTCTGTATCTAACCCAGTGCTGTAACTGCCCTGGGAGTGTTTGATGGGACAGTGTAGAGGGAGCTTTACTCTGTATCTAACCCGTGCTGTACCTGCCCTGGGAGTGTTTGATGGGACAGTGTGGAGGGAGCTCTACTCTGTATGTAACCCCGTGCTGTAACTGCACTGGGAGTGTTTGACCGGACAGTGTAGAGGGAGCTTTACTCTGTATCTAACCCGTGCCCTACCTGCCCCTGGGAGTGTTTGATGGGACAGTGTAGAGTGAGCTTTACTCTGTATCTATCCCGTGCTGTACCTGCCCTGGGAGTGTTTGATGGGACAGTGTAGAGGGAGCTTTACTCTGTATCTAACCCGTGCTGTACCTGCCCTGGGAGTGTTTGATGGGACAGTGTAGAGGGAGCTTTACTCTGTATCTAACCCGTGCTGTACCTGCCCTGGGAGTGTTTGATGGGACAGTGTAGAGGGAGCTTTGCTCTGTATCTAACCCGTGCTGTACCTGCCCTGGGAGTGTTTGATGGGACAGTGTAGAGGGAGCTTTACTCTGTATCTAACCCGTGCTGTACCTGCCCTGGGAGTGTTTGATGGGACAGTGTAGAGGGAGCTTTACTCTGTATCTAACCCGTGCTGTACCTGCCCTGGGAGTGTTTGATGGGACAGTGTAGAGGGAGCTTTACTCTGTATCTAACCCGTGCTGTACCTGCCCTGGGAGTGTTTGATGGGACAGTGTAGAGGGAGCTTTACTCTGTATCTAACCCGTGCTGTCCCTGCCCTGGGAGTGTTTGATGGGACAGTGTAGAGGGAGCTTTACTCTGTATCTAACCGTGCTGTCCCTGCCCTGGGAGTGTTTGATGGGACAGTGTAGAGGGAGCTTTACCCTGTATCTAACCTGTGCTGGGAGTGTTTGATGTGGATGCTGCAGAGGGTGAGGATGATGAGTTCTTACCTACAGTGACTCTGTTCGGTTTGTCCTTCTGTGGAAAGGACAGCATCACATTGTATGTCACATTCTTAGCCTCATCCAAACCCGTGTCTTTGTTCTGCCATCTGTCTAACATCAGCTTGACCAGATCGATGTCCCCTTTGGTTGAGGCCATGTGAGGCTTTTTAGACAGCTCCCTGAGGCAGGAAAATCCAGTAGAGCATAATAGTGCAGGGAACATCAATTCAAATACATACATTCAATAAAGCAGTGGATATCCCGTGGCATTGCTCATTGCGAGTCAGTGCATACACTGTTTTATAAGGACTTGAGAATGATTCCCTGTAACCTATAATGCATTATTCTGCTAATTGTGGACCTGCGTTTACCATGACCGGTCCATGTTAAGGCCGCTAAATCTAAATCCTGTGAATAGGCACGCTGTGAGGACAGTTAGAGGCTAATCGCTTTCTTGTTCTCTTTTTGTTAAAGACGCTACTTATTCATTGATAGGTTCCCCATCTTAGAATCATAGAATCATGCAACACAGGAGGAGGCCATTCGGCCCATCGTGCCTGTGTCGGCTCTTTGAAAGAGCTCTCCAATTAATCCCACTTCCCCCCTGCTCTTTCCCCATAGCCCTGCAAAATTTTTTTACATTTAAGTATCTACCGAATTCCCTTTTGAAAGTTGCTATTGAATCTGCTTCCACCGCCCTTTCAGGCAGCGCATTCCAGATCACAACAACTCGCGGAGTGAAAATATTTCCCCTCAGCTGCCCCCCCCGCCCCCTGGTTCATTAGCCAGTTATCGTAGTTTCGCCTTATTGTATTATGAGCCTGATATTTTACCCTCTCAGGTGCAAGTGCGAAAAAGACTTTAAATGCGAGACACTACCAAATTTTATTGGAAAATAACTAATATTTCCCTCACGCACTGCAGGCAGATTAATAAATGCTGTTCCCCCCTCACATACCATCGTTACATAAATCAATCAATCTGTCTACGTATGAGGAGCATCTTCATTGTCAATCTGTATATGCTACAGCTTTTCACAACCAGGGCAAGGCATATATACATGCCTTACAAAAGATTGAACAACTCTTTCCTTCTTTCCCAAATATTTCAGCAGTCTGCAGTGTTTAAATCCCTCCGTGGCCCTCGCCCCCCCCTCCCTATCTCTGTAACCTCCTCCAGCCCCGCAACCCTCCGAGATCTCCGCGCTCCTCCAATTCTGGCCTCTTGAGCATCCCCCGATTTTAATCGCTCCACCATTGGCGGCCGTGCCTTCAGCTGCCTGGGCCCTGAGCTCTGGAATTCCCTCCCTAAACCTCTCCGCCTCTCTCTCCTCCTTTAAGACGCTCCTTAAAACCGACCTCTTTGACCAAGCTTTTGGTCGCCTGTCCCTAATATCTCCTTATGTGGCTCGGTGTCAAATTTTGTTTTATGAAGTGCGTTGGGACGTTTTACTATGTTAAAGGTGCTCTATCAATACAAGTTGTTGTTGTTACTGGGCATGCTTACATTTGGGACATTTGTTCAGAACCTCCCTCCAAACTTGGATAAAGGTGCAACCCATCCAGAAATTATTAACGACTTGTATTCATCATTATGTTTGGTGGATGTTTATAGAGTTCTGAGGTCCACGTAAACAAAAGGGACACAGTTGGTGCGAGAAGGCATCACAGGATATAAAAGCTAAATAATGGCAACATTTGCTGCTCCCTGCTCACCACCATTGCCAACAATAGCTCTTCCCCTTTGATTTACCTGCTCAACTCCTGTATACCCCCCAGCTCCTTACTGTGCTCCCTTAACCTGCCATCCATTCCCCATACAGGGCTATGGGGAGCGAGCAGGACAGGGGGATTAGTTTGGGATTGATACAGGGCTATGGGGAGAGAGCGGGGCAGTGGGAATAGTTTGGGGATTGATACAGGGCTATGGGGAGAGAGCGGGGCAGTGGGATTAGTTTGGGATTGACACAGGGCTATGGGGAGAGAGCGGGGCAGTGGGATTAGTTTGGGATTGATACAGGGCTATGGGGAGAGAGCGGGGCAGTGGGATTAGTTTGGGATTGATACAGGGCTATGGGGAGGGAGCGGGGCAGTGGTATTAGTTTGGGATTGATACAGGGCTATGGGGAGAGACCGGGGCAGTGGGATTAGTTTGGGATTGGTACAGGGCCCTGTAGCCCTGTAAATTTCTTTCCTTCTAGTATTTATCCAATTCCCCTTTTGAAAGTTCCTGTTGAATCTGCTTCCACCGCCCTTTCAGGCAGCGCGTTCCAGATCACAACAACTCGCTGCGGAAAACAATGCCATCTCATTTCCCCTTGGCTTTTTCTGCCAATTATCTTCAATCTGTGTCCTCTGGTTTCCGACCCTCCTGCCACTGGATCCAGTTTCTCCTTATTTACTCTATCAAAACCCCTCATGATTTTGAACTCCTCTATTAAATCTCCTTTTAACCTTCTCTGCTCTTCGGAGAACAACCCCAGCTTCTCCAGTCTCTCCACATTACTGAAGTCCCTCATCCCTGGGACTATTCCAGTAAATCTCCTCCGCACCCTCTCCAAGGCCTAGAGATCCTTCCTACAGTGTGGCGGCCAGAATCGGACAAATCTAGGGTGACAGCCCCCCTTCCCCCACGTACCGCAAGTTCTCCTCGATCCGCTTGCTGTCGATCGCCTCCATGAACTGGCGGATGAGCGACGCGTCGACGTCCTGTCCCCATTCCACGGCGGCACACTTCGGGAAGACGCAACGGCCCACCAGGAAACTAATGACTGCGGTTCCGGCGACTACGACGAGCACAAAAACGATGGGCCTGTTCTTCTTCCCGAGACATGGATGCACACGGGAGAGAGGAAAACGAAGCCGATCAAACAGGGACAGGTTTTCTATTCCAGGTGAATCTGGTGATCTTGTACTAACGGGAGGATTCACCAAATTGTTGACAGAGCTCGGGCTAATATGTAATCTGCAGTTATACATTAGCAACTGAGATCTTCACTGAGATAAAGGACTATAAACCTTTGATGTTCACTTTGGTGGATATCATATTAACGGAGCGTACCTGGGTCGGGATGGCAAGTACCGAAGTGTCAGCAAGTGTCAGCTTTGGCTCAGTGGGTAGCACCCTCGCCTCTGGGTCAGAAGGTTGTGGGTTCAAGTCCCACTCCAGGGATTTGAGCACATAAAGCTCAGCTGACACTCCCAGTGCAGTACTGAGGGAACACCGCACTGTCGGAGGGGCAGTACTGAGGGAGCGCCGCACTGTCAGAGGGGCAGTGCTGAGGGAGCGCCGCACTGTCAGAGGGGCAGTACTGAGGGAGCGCCGCACTGTCGGAGGGGCAGTACTGAGGGAGCACCGCACTGTCGGAGGGGCAGTACTGAGGGAGCACCGCACTGTCGGAGGGGCAGTACTGAGGGAGCGCCGCACTGTCAGAGGGGCAGTGCTGAGGGAGCACCGCACTGTCGGAGGGGCTGTACTGAGGGAGTGCCGCACTGTCGGAGGGGCAGTACTGAGGGAACACCGCACTGTCGGAGGGGCAGTACTGAGGGAGCACCGCACTGTCGGAGGGGCAGTACTGAGGGAGCGCCGCACTGTCAGAGGGGCAGTGCTGAGGGAGCGCCGCACTGTCGGAGGGGCTGTACTGAGGGAGTGCCGCACTGTCGGAGGGGCAGTACTGAGGGAGCGCCGCACTGTCAGAGGGGCTGTACTGAGGGAGCGCCGCACTGTCAGAGGGGCTGTACTGAGGGAGTGCCGCACTGTCGGAGGGGCAGTACTGAGGGAGCGCCGCACTGTCGGAGGGGCAGTACTGAGGGAGCGCCGCACTGTCAGAGGGGCAGTGCTGAGGGAGCGACGCACTTTCGGAGAGGCAGTGCTGAGGGAGCGCCGCACTGTCGGAGGGTCGGTACTGAGGGAGCGCCGCACTGTCGGAGGGGCAGTGCTGAGGGAGTGCCGCACTGTCGGAGGGGCAGTACTGAGGGAGCGCCGCACTGTCGGAGGGGCATTGCTGAGGGAGCGCCGCACTGTCGGAGGGGCAGTGCTGAGGGAGTGCCGCACTGTCGGAGGGGCATTGCTGAGGGAGCGCCGCACTGTCGGAGGGTCGGTACTGAGGCAGTGCTGCACTGTCGGAGGTGCCGTCTTTCGGGTGAGACGTTAAACCGAGGCCCCGTCTGCTCTCTCAGATGGACGTAAAAGATCCCATGGCGCTATTTCGAAGAAGAGCAGGGGAGTTCTCCCCGGTGTCCTGGCCACCTCTAGCTCAGGGATTGGCTGGCTCTGCCGTGAACTCAGCACTGATCGGGATCACACAAAGTTCATGACAGATCTTTCCACCTCTCCAACCCCGTCTCCTAGGAACAGGAGGAGGACATTCAGCCCCTCGGGCCTGCTCCGCCATTCAATCAGATCACCGCTGATCTGCACCGCAACTCCATTTACCCGCCTTTGCTCCATATCGCTCGATACCCTTACCCAACAAAAATCCATCCATCTCAGTCTGGAAAGCTCCAATTGACCCCCAGCCTCGACAGCTTTTTGGGGGAGAGAGTTCCAGATTTCCACCACCCCTTGTGTGAAGAAGTGCTTCCTGACATCACCCCTGAACGACCTCGCTCTAATTTTAAGGTTCTGCCCCCTTGTTCTGGACTCTCCCCACCAGAGGAAATAGTATCTCTCCATCTACCCGATCGAATCCTTTTAACATATCAAACACCTCGATTAGATCGCCCCTCAATCTTCTAATCCCTCGATCCCCTTCTCTATCTAATTGCCCTTTGAGCCCCCATGGACAATGTCCACTTCAATGTCCTTCCCTGGCAACTTATTCCAAAAACTCGGTTCCCCACTGGGGGTAAAAGTCCTCCCTGCCTTCCCTTCCTACTCCTGACCTCCTCCTCGTTAGCTCCTGAATCCCAGTTAGTTACACCCCAGAGCGCAACTTACTTTGAACGGCTTTGCTCGTCCCCTTCCATATTCTTGAGAACTCCACTGTGGTCATCTCAGAGTCTCCTTTGTGAAGAAACCTTTCTCGGCCGTTCTTTATAACTGCATTTCCTCATATCCGGAACCATACTTATCTCTCAAGGGCAGTAATATCCTTCCTGTGATGAAATGTCCAGGACTGTACACGATAATCTGGGTGGTATCTGAACCCACATCTCACACAGCAACAACTCGTTCGACCTGCCCTCCGCCCCTCTGCTAAAGAGGCCCACTGCCTTATTCCCAATGTTTATCTCTGTCATTCACTGTGCTGCACTCACCCTGAACCTTTGCTGATCAGCCCCACTCTTCCATTTAACACACGCTGACACTTTTGGGTCTTTCCCCCCTGCCCCCCCCCCACACTAATTATTCCACACAGATCCGCATTGAACTCCCGAGGAAATGCACCTCCTCAGTCTTTCAAAATTACTTTTTTTTTAAAATTCCTTTGAAATTCCTTTTTTTATTTGTTTATTGCGGGCGTCGCTGGTGAGGCCCAGCATTTATCGCCCATCCCCAATTAGTGGGGGGGAGGTTTCAAGAGAGCGAAGAATAAAAATGTCAGCGGAGAAGGCAATAAAGCAAATTAGCAGTGGGGAAATTAAAAACCAGAGTGTGTCAGGAAGGGACAGAATATATAAAGATAAAGGTAAAGTAGTAAAGGGGGTAAAAGCAGGAATAAATTGTCACAAAACATGTTTAAAAGTTCTTTATCTGAATGCACGCAGCATTCGTAACAAAATAGACGAGTTGACGGTACAAATAACTACACATGGGTATGATCTGGTGGCCATTACAGAAACATGGCTGTGAGGTGACCATGACTGGGAACTAAACACCCAGGGGTATTTGACTATTAGGAAGGACAGACAGGAAGGAAAGGGAGGTGGGTTGGCTATGTTAATAAAGGATGGAATCACTGCAATAGTGAGAAATTATATTGGGTCAAAGGATCAGGATAGTGAAACAGTTTGGGTGGAGATAAGGAATAATAAGGGGAAAAAGTCACTAGTGGGCGTAGTCTATAGGCCTCCTAACAGTTGTAACTCTATTGGTCGGAGTATAAATCAGGAAATAGTTGGGGCTTGTAAAAAGGGAACAGCTATAATCATGGGAGCTTTTAACTTTCATATTGAATGGACAAGTCAAATTGGGCAGGACAGCCTTGAGGAAGAGTTCATAGAGTGCATTAGGGACGGGTTCCTTGAGCAGTGTGTTACTGAACCAACCAGGGGGCAGGCAATCTTAGATCTGGTCATGTGTAATGAGACAGGATTAATAAAAAATGTCCTAGTAAAGGATCCCCTTGGAATGAGTGACCATAACATGGTTGAATTTCAAATTCAGTTGGAGGGTGAGAGAGTTGGATCTCAAACCAGCGTACTAAGCTTAAATAAAGGAGACTATGAAGGTATGAGAGCAGAGTTGACTAAAGTGGACTGGGAAAATAGATTAAGGTGTAAGACAGTACAGGAGCAGTGGTGTACATTCAAGGAGGTATTTCACAACTTTCAAGAAAAATATATTCCACTGAGGAAAAAGGGGCGTAAAAGAAAAGACAGCCATCCGTGGCTAAGTAAAGTAATAAAGGATAGTATCCGACTGAAAACAAGGGCTTTTATAAAGTAGCCAAATCTAGTGGGAGGATAGAAGATTGGGAAGCATTTAAAAGCCAGCAAAGAATAACTAAAAGATTAATTAAGAAGGGGAAGATAGATTATGAAAGTAAACTAGCAAAAAATATAAAAACAGATAGCAAGAGTTTCTACAGTTCTATAAAAAGAAAAAGGGTGGCTAAAGTGAATGTTGGTCCCTTAGAGGACGAGACCGGGAAATTAGTAGTGGGGAACACGGAGATGGCAAATATGCTGAACAAATATTTTGTATCAGTCTTTACTTAAGGCGGATAAATCCCCTGGGCCTGATGGCTTACATCCTAGGGTCTTGAGAGAAGCAGCAGTAGGGATTGCGGATGCATTGGTGGTAATTTTCCAAAACTCCCTGGATTCGGGAAAGGTTCCAGCAGATTGGAAAACTGCTAATGTAACGCCCTTATTTAAAAAGGGAGGTAGACAAAAGGCTGGAAACTATAGACCAGTTAGCCTAACATCTGTGGTTGGTAAAATGTTGGAGTCCATTATTAAGGAAGCAGTAACAGGAAATTTGGATAAGCATAATTTAATCGGACAGAGTCAGCATGGTTTTATGAAGGGGAAATCATGCTTGACAAATTTGCTCGAATTCTTTGAGGACGTAACAAACAGGGTGCATAAAGGGGAACCAGTGGATGTGGTGTATTTGGACTTCCAAAAGGCATTTGATAAGGTGCCACACAAAAGATTACTGCACAAGATAAAAAATCACGGGATTGGGGGTAATATACTGGCATGGGTGGAAGATTGGCTATCTAACAGAAAACAGAGAGTTGGGATAAATGGTTCATTCTCGGGTTGGCAATCAGTAACTAGTGGTGTTCCGCAAGGGTCAGTGCTGGGACCCCAACTCTTTACAATCTATATTAACGATTTGGAGGAGGGGACCAAGTGCAACGTATCCAAGTTTGCTGACGATACAAAGATGGGAGGAAAAGCAGTGAGTGAGGAGGACATAAAAAACCTGCAAAAGGACATAGACAGGCTAAGTGAGTGGGCGGAAATTTGGCAGATGGAATATAATGTTGGAAAGTGTGAGGTTATGCACTTTGGCAGAAAAAATCAAAGAGCAAGTTATTATCTAAATGGAAAGAAACTGCAAAGTGCTACAGTACAAAGGGATCTGGGGGTCCTGGTGCATGAAACACAGAAGGTTAGTATGCAGGTACAGCAGGTGATCAGGAAGGCCAATGGAATCTTGGCTTTTATTGCAAGGGGGATGGAGTATAAAAGCAGGGAAGTCTTGCTTCAGTTATACAAGGTACTGGTGAGGCCACACCTGGAATACTGCGTACAGTTTTGGTTTCCATATTTAAGAAAAGATATACTTGCTCTCGAGGCAGTTCAGAGAAGGTTCACTCGGTTGATTCCGGAGATCAGGGGGTTGATTTATGAGGAAAGGTTGAGTAGGTTGGGCCTCTACTCATTGGAATACAGAAGAATGAGAGGCGATCTTATCGAAACATATAAGATTGTGAGGGGGCTTGATCGGGTGGAGGCGGGGAGGATGTTTCCACTGATGGGTGAGACTAGAACTAGGGGGCATAATCTTAGAATAAGGAGCTGCCGTTTCAAAACTGAGATGAGGAGAAACTTCTTCACTCAGAGGGTAGTAAATCGATGGAATTTGCTACCTCAGAGAGCTGTGGAAGCTGCGACATTAAATCAATTTAAAACGGAGATAGACAGTTTCCCAGCTGATGAGGGAATTAAGGGTTATGGGGAGCGGGCAGGGAAGTGGACGTGAGTCTAGGTTCGGATCAGCCATGATCCTATTGAATGGCGGAGCAGGCCCGAGGGGCCGTATGGCCGACTCCTGCTCCTACTTCTGATGTTCTTGTGTTCTCAATTGCCCTTGAGAAGGTGGTGGTGAGCCACATTCTTGAACCGCTGCAGTCCGTGTGGTGAAGGTGCTCCCACAGTGCTGTTATATTTCTTTGTAGCAGCTGAATGGCTTGCTCGGCCATTTCAGAGGGCAGTTAAGAGTCAACCACATTGTCTGGAGTCACGTATAGGCCAGATTTCCTTCCCTACAGGACATTAGTGAACCAGATGAGTTTTTACGACAATCCGGTAATTTCCTGGTCACCATTACTGACACGAACTTTTTATTCCAGATTTATTTAATTGAATTGTAAATTCCCCAGCTGCCGTGGTGGGATTAATGAACTCATGTCTCTGGGATCATTAGTCCAGGCCTTTGGATTACTAGTCTAGTAACATAACCACCGTAACATACCATACCGACAACGTGGACCACTTTCCATACCTCGGGAGCCTACTGTCAACAAGGGCAGACGTCGATGACAAAGTCCAACACCGCCTTCAGTGTGCCAGTGCAGTCTTCGGTCGCCTGAGGAAGAGAGTGTTTGAAGACCAGGACCTTAAACCCAGCACCAAGCTCATGGTCTACAGAGCAGTAGTGATACCCGCCCTCCTGTATGCCTCAGAGACATGGACCATGTACAGCAGGCACCTCAAAGCACCGGAGAGGTACCACCAAAGCTGCCTCCGCAAGATCCTGCAAATCCATTGGCAGGATAGGCGCACCAACGTCAGTGTTCTCGCTCAGGCCAACATCCCCAGCATCGAAGCTTTGACCACGCTCGATCAGCTCCGATGGACGGGTCACATCGTCCGCATGCCCGATATGAGACTCCCAAAACAAGCGCTCTACTCGGAGCTCCGACACGGCAAGAGAGCCCCAGGTGGGCAGAGGAAACGCTTCAAGAACACCCTCAAAGCCTCCTTGAAAAAGTGCAACATCCCCAACCGACACCTGGGAATCCCTGGCCCAAGACCGCACAAAGTGGAGGAGAAGCATCCGGGAAGGCGCCGAACACCTCGAGTCTCTTCGCCGGGAGCAAGAGGAAGCCAAGTGCAAGGCGCGCACGTCAACCCAAGCACCCCACCCACCCGCCCCTTCAACCACCGTCTGCCTCACCTGTGACAGAGACTGTAGGTCCCTGCATTGGACTCATCAGTCACCTGAGAACTCATTTTTAATGTGGAAGCAAGTCATCCTCGGTTCCGAGGGACTGCCTAAGAAGAAGATAACATACCGTACCCCTACTCCAAAACAACTTGTATTTATATAGTGCCTTTAACGTAGTAAAACGTCCCAAGGCGCTTCACAGGAGAGTAGTCGGACAAAAATATTGAGACCGAGCCAGAGAAGGAGGACCAAAAGCTTGGTCGAAGAGGTAGATGGAGCGTCTAGAGCAAGAGAGGTAGAGAGAGGTTTAGGGAGGGAATTCCAGAGCTTAGGGCCCCAGGCAGCTGAAGGCACGGCCGCCAATGGTGGAGCGATTATAATCGGGGGCTGCACAAGAGGCCAGAATTGGAGGAGCGCAGAGATCTTTCCCGACAGTAGCGGCTTTGTCGATTGTTATTTTTATACTCTATATGTTACTATATGCGATATGTTACCTCCAGACTAGACTATTCCAGCGCACTCCTGGCTGGCCTCCCACATTCCACCCTACGTAAACTTGAGGTCATCCAAAACTCGGCTGCCCGTGTCCTAACTCGCACCAAGTCCCGTTCACCCATCACCCCTGTGCTCGCTGACCTACATTGGCTCCCGGTCAAGCAACACCTCGATTTCAAAATTCACATCTTGTTTTCAAATCCCTCCATGGCCCTCGCCCATCCCTATATTCGTAACCTCCTCCAGTCCCACAACCCCCCGAGATCTCTGCGCTCCTCTAATTCTGCCCTCTTGAGCATCCCTGATTATAATTGGTCAACCACTGGTGGCCGTGCCTTCAGCCGCCTGGGCCCTAAGCTCTGGAATTCCCTCCCTAAACCTCGCCGCCTCTCTTTCCTCCTTTAAGATGCTCCTTAAAACCTACCTCTTTGACCAAGCTTTTGGTCACCTGCCCTAATTTATCCTTGTGGATCGGTGTCAAAATTTGTGTCTTAAAATATTCCTGTGAAGCACCTTGGGACGTTTTACTACGTTAAAGGCGCTATATAAATACAAGCTGTTGTTGTTGTTGTTGTTGTTAGGAGGCCGCTCGGCCCATTGTGCCCGTGTTGGTGCCAGCTCTTTGTCTGGAGTTATCTACCCCAATGCCATTTCTTTGCTCTTACTCCATATGCTTTTAGATCCTTTATTAAAAATCCCTATCCAATTCCCTTTTAACTAAAGTTATTCCTCACCCACAGGCTGGCCCTTGGTGGCCTCATCCACAGAATGGGGGTCAGGTTCCACATGTTACACCGACAACGCCCAACTCTACCTCTCCACCACACCGCTCCATCCCTCCACCGCTCCGGGCTGTTGGGACAGCGTTTTCCCTACACTAAGTTCCGCAAGTCAGAACTGCCTCCAACTCAACAGTGGAAGCCAGAAGTCATCGGCTCCTGCCGTGCCCCTTCCCCACCCCTTTAAATGGACCCTGGCCTTTATCCATTCCCTGCCTTGTTCCCCCTCACGCCACGAATGGGCCTTGTCCTCTATCCACACCCTGACCCGTCCCCCCAATCCCCTGTGAATGGGCCTTGGTCTCTATCCATACCCCCCACGAATGGGCCTTGTCCTCTATCCACACCCCCCCGCGAATGGACCTTGTCCTCTATCCACACCCCCCCGTGAATGGGCCTTGTCCTCTATCCACACCCCCCTGTGAATGGGCCTTGCCCTCTATCCACACCTCCCCGTGAATGGGCCTTGTCCTCTATCCACACACCCCCGTGAATGGGCCTTGTCCTCTATCCATACCCCCCTGTGAATGGGCCTTGTCCTCTATCCATACCCCCCACGAATGGGCCTTGTCCTCTATCCATACCCCCCGTGAATGGGCCTTGTCCTCTATCCACACCCCCCGTGAATGGGCCCTGTAGAATTCGCAAAATTATCGCGATTTTATAAAAATAAGAAGACATAAAGTTTCGTATAAACAGCTTTATTTCGGCAAAATGCTGTCATGTTTCAAAAAGGACACAAGCAGCCTGTAAAATGGCCGCCACGCCTCGTGGCAGAAAGTTCTAGACTTTCTGTAGGCAGACAAGATGGCGTTTCAATAAACATTTCAGCAAGATCGGACAGGACTCAGCAAATTGGAGATAATGACAAGACGCGATGGGTTTGCATTTTAAACATAAATACTGGAATCGGTTTTCCAGGTACAAACAAGGGCTATTGTACTGGGCGATCAAGGACCCATCCAAAGACATTGATATGCAAAATCCCCACGGCTCTACGATGAGAGAGCCGTTCGCGGGTACTCACAGCAAGCATTTGGAAGCCCCAAAACCCCTCCAGGGAGACTACTAGCCGGTTCCACAATGGGAGAAATATTAACGGGTACTCAGACAGTTACAAGTGTCACCGAAACCCATTAACGACAAGTACCACCCCATACAAGAAGTTTGAGTGCCAAAACATGACAAAAGATAGACATTAAGATTGGGCGGGAAAATAGGAATTACAGCACTATAACTGTAAGGTACAACCGTCCATCTTTCTCTTGCTGCTTTGACTCGCTGGAAGGCTGCTGAACTCTTATTCTCTTGCCTGACGACTCTGGACTCTGATCCGCCAGGATCAACCTCGTGGTTTGCCGCGAGGATCTGTGGAGAACTGGGCTGTGAAGGCCTGGAAGCGGGCGCACCATATCGAGAAGTCGGTAAACGGTGTTGGAACCGAAGGCCCGAGAGGAGATGAGATGAGATGAGATGAGAAGAGAAGAAGACTACACGTGTCGCCGCGGTCAGTAAGCCCCGACCGCGCCTAAAAATATAAGGACCATTTTCGAATTCTATCGGCTACTCCACAACTGGCCCAGGAAGACTGTTCTTTGAATTTTACAGACAACTGGTGCCGGGCATAGGAAGACTCTTCTTTGAGTTTTGTCAGAGTTCCGAGGACAACACAGATCTTCATGACAGCAGACGGTCCAGCCTGCTAGCCGGAGCAGAAGCGAGTAAACAAGTGGGGTACAGAGACCCCTGATCAACACGTGGATAGTCAGGTGCTGCGGTAAAAACATCCGAGCAGAGTTTCGGAATTCTCCGAGTTATCACGAGTGGTGAGCATGAGTCTCGATCCTACAAATCTAGATTAGGACAGGTATTGATAGGGGAGGGTTTATGTTTTAAGGATAATTATAATGTGTGTCCCCTTTTACGATGTGTCGAGCGCTCCTCGTTTCCCTAAACCTAGTTGCATAAATGTATGTAAGTTTGTACTGTCATTAATCTGTGCTTATGACATGTATTTCGTAATCTTGAATAATATGCAATAAAGATTTTCCATTTCGCACGATTCATCCGGATCTACCTGAGTTTTCTCTGCATTATTGCTCTCGCACCTAAGTCCAGTGTCAGAACCGTAAGGGCGAGTGGGTCGAACCACTCACAGGTGTCTAGTGTTACCAGGCTGGCTGGAGACCAGAACAGGCAACAAGGCCTAACCCCGCACTAGCACCCAGGCTAAGCACAGAGCCACACGTAACCCCTTACAGCCCTGTCCTCTATCCATACCCCCCGTGAATGGGCCCTGTCCTCTATCCATACCCCCGGTGAATGGGCCTTGTCCTCTATCCACACCCTGACCCATTCCCCCAATCCCCTGTGAATGGGCCTTGTCCTCTATCCACACCCTGATTCACCCCACCGCCCCCAGTGAATAGGCTTTGGTCTTGACCTTCCTCTAACCTTGGTCTAGTGCCCTCCTCGATCCTTGGTCTACTGACCTTCCTCTAACCTTGGTCTATTGCCCCTCCTCGACCCTTGGTCTCTTGACCTTCCTCTAACCTTGGTCTATTGCCCCTCCTCGACCCTTGGTCTACTAACCTTCCGGGAACACCAGGCAAAGTCAGAGCGCCTGGAAGACCGGATCACTGAGCTCAAAAGTAGCGCTAGGCACAGGATGGAACACCTGGAATACCAGGTCAGAGAGGCGAGAGGTAGTGAGGTTAGGTTAATGGACAAGATTTCCAGCCTCACGCAAGAATTGAAAGAGCAGGAGGAGAAAGTAGGCGAAGTAAAAGCAGCGTATAAGCTGGCTTGTGCCCAGGGGTTTGTAGACGCAGACCACGGCCCCCTGCAGGCAAGAAATAGAAAGCTTGGGCATGGCCTTAGTGAGGGCGAAGGGCATGGTGTGCCTCATCAGCCCGACGATGGGCCAGTTGGATTTTACCGGCAACCCAAGCAGGGAAGTCCCACAGGCAGCTCCCAGAAAGGCACTGGTTAGGGAATCAGAGGTTTCACCACCGCCACCCATAGCCCCGAGTTTTGAGGAGGCCTGGCAGCAAGAGGGGGTTGGAGGATGGAGCATTAGGGGAGACCCAGCAGGCCCTAGGGGATAGACTGGGTCCGGGACCAGTGTACCCCCTCAAACAACGGAGGTACAGCCTGCCAGCCGATGGCGAGGACCTAGGGGCCATCCAGAACCAGTTTGTAGTGCCGCATGGTACCCAACAGCTCAGAGCCATGGTTGGACACATCCCTAAGCTCACAGTGAGGGGGGACCCCTCTCTACATTTCCGGGAGATAGAGCAGGCAGCATGCGTTAACGACTGCGATGAGGCAGAACAAGCAAAAATGCTGCTGTTCTCTCTGGGTAGTGATCTCCTCCAAACCCTATCGGATGAGTGTAAGAAGGGACAGAAAGATTACGAGGAGTTAAGGGATGAGATATTGGAGGCCATGGGACTAAATGATGGGAGTCCGTTCGCCCGAGTGGAAAAAACGGTACAGCTCTCCGGGGAGTCCCCGCAGGCATTCGCAGACAGGCTGTGGCCAGTCTACCAGAGCGCGTGCCCGGGAACACCAGTGCGGACGTTCCTAAACAGAGACCAATTGGCCCACTGGCTCCGTTTTCTCATGACAAACTGCCTGCCCCAAATCCGAGCCCAGGCTGCGGCCTGGTTTAACCCCCGAAACCCCCAGACCACCGAAGAAACGGTGATCCGCCAGCTCACGGTAGCATTTAGAAATAACGGGAGGGGAATTGAGACGCCCCAGCCCAAAGGGAAAGTCCACGAGGTTAAACCTGGGGGCCAGAATAAGAAAGAGTGGCACCAGGAGGGAAACCGTCCCTTCCAAAATAAGTTAAACTGCTATGGCTGCAGGAAGGACGGCCACTGGCGCAAAGATTGCAAAAACCCCTGGAAGGACACCAAGGGAAAGAGCTCCACAGCTCCAGGCCCAAAGGTAGACCCTGGGACCCCCACAGTAGAGAGCGTTCTTGAATCACTGCGGGTTCTCCTGGCCAGTCCGGGGAAGATAGCAGCAACCACCGGTGCTCTGACTCTATCAGCCCCATACAACGCAGACCTATGACTAGAACCAGCGCAGCCTGTCTACCTGTGTTCCCCGGGATACGATGGTAAGATGGGGGTGGAGAAAGTGCAGGGGAGATGTTTGGTGGACACCGGAGCTGCCAGCACGGTGGTCCATTCGGAAGGCCTGACCAATTCACCCAGGTCTAACGGGGTCCCGTGCAGTTTAATGGGATTCACAGGGAACAAGCAGGCTGGGGCAATGTCCAAACCTTTGGACATAGATTTAGGATCCCTCCATACCACGCGGGAGGGGAACCAAAAGGCCGTCCTGGTAAAGAGAGAGAATGGGGAGTCCCGAGAAGGTCCGTTCAGGGCAGAGGACGAGATTTTTAAACAGAGTCACTGGCAAGCAGCCAGTAACCTGGGGAGCCAGTACCAGAAAAATCAGCTGCTGTTAGAACCCCAGAGAACCCACGAATGGGAGATTGACCAGTGTAAACTGTTTAAACCTAAAAGGGCACAGCCAGCAAAGGTGGACTGCCCCCAAGTTAGAAATCCTCAGCCTGCAGCATTAGGCTGCAGAGAGTTACCTGCCCCTGACACAGGGGCAGGTAACATAAAGCCAGCCCCATGGTTTACGCAATAAAATTTCCCCAGCGCACGAAATGGTTTCACATAAACCAGTGCAAGCTGTATAAGCCGGAGGCGAAGAAGCAGGCAGCTGGGACCCAACCCGAGGTTAGAAGTCCTCAGCTCCCAGCAGGTCTCTGCTCACAGGCAACACACGCAGGTACAGTTGCGTGCGTTGAGGGAGGAGTCACCCAGGCCCCTGTTCAAACCACCCCCCCCCCTCTCTTCTGGGACTCAGGTGGGGACGAGGAGGAGCCCGAACCGGATAGCCCCGCCCCCGACCCAGGTTTTGAACCTGGGGGCGAGGACTCTCAGCCAACAGCAGCAGGCAGCGAGGGATTGCCTGTCCCCAGCTCAGACTTGGGAGGGGAGGAGCCACGGGGGAAAGGCCCCCAGCCAGCGAGGACTGCGACCCACGGCAAAGGTCCTGCTCGCCAGGGTAGCCCCACCTATAGCACTTCCTAGGAAGTCCCCTCGGACACCCCAACCTAGGAAGGCATGGTTGCCGACTCTCCAGTTTAAAGGGGCGACCTCCCAAGCTACAGTTAAGTTAAAAGACAAAGGTCCCCAGCCAACAGTCGCAGGCTGTGAGGGACCAGAAGTAAGGGTCCGTACAGCCACGCTGCAGGGAGCAGCCTGCCGCAGTCCTGACAGGAGTTAGGCTAGCCGTCCGGAGACGGACGGCGAATGTATATAGTTTCTTTTGATTTAAACTTTTTATAGGTTTTGTAGTTTAAGGATTTTTAGTGAGTTAAGTTTAAATTCTCAAGACTCGATCACTTGTCAAGCCAGAGAACCTTCTCGGGACATGGCTATCTATTTTTGTGTGTCCCTACAGAGAGGAAATCGGAAAGCATGAGACGAGCCTGGATCGATTTTGAGAATAAAGTTTTCTATGTATGTATTTTCCAAGTGGTGCAGGGGTGTTGGACCCCCTCCGTGCTTGGATGTGAATGTATTAAAGTGAGTCCTTACCTGTATCTGTATTTTTGGAACAAGTACACTATAGGGAAATGTATGTTTTTTTGGGACTATAGACAGATAATTACGGGGAAAGTTGGCTGTGGAGGGTCGGAATTTTGCTCACCTTCGTAGGTATGATACTTAAAGTGAGTTTTAGTATCAATAGGGGGTAGTGTAGGGTTCTCAAAATTCCCACATTCCCCAGAGTTATTAATAAGGGGTACCCTGGACAAAGTGGCTTCTAGACCTCGTGGCAGAAGCCTGCGACATTGAACAGAAACCAGGGCCCTGCAAAAACAGCAGGCCAGGTGGCATGCCTGGGTCTGTAAGAGAGTTGCAAAATTCCCAGACCCCCAAAAGACTCAGAGGAAAGAGAGAGACCCGAAGAAAAAGGGGCTTTGGACATTTTAAAACCAATTGAGTATATTGGACCAGGGACATTTTAAAACAGACCTCAGTACAGGCTGCCAAAGGAGGCGGGGCGGGGCTGGCCTCTACAGACATTGTTGTATATTACAGGTGATCGGCCTGTCTCCAGCCCCATCAAACTGTTTAGCATTTATACAAAGAAGTAAAGGGAACACAAATGAACAACCATCAGACCAGCATGTGGAGATGCCGGTGTTGGACTGGGGTGGACAAAAGTGAGAAGTCGCACAACACCAGGTTATAGTCCAACAGTTTTATTTGAAATCACAAGCTTTTGGAGCTTCACTTCACCTGACGAAGGAGCAGCGCTCCGAAAGCTTGTGATTTCAAATAAAACTGTTGGACTATAACCTGGTGTTGTGCGACTTATCAGACCAGCAATCATCCTCCACTTAACAAATGTTTAATATCGTTAAAGGCCATCTCCTGCCATTAAAGTTAACGACCTTGAGGGCCCACCAGAATTAAACAAAGCACTGGGAAGATTTGGCGGGCAAATAAGGAACAATCGAAGAGTATAACTTGAGACTTGTGCTGGAACAAGCCGGAGTTCTACAGAGACGAGTTCGACAGAGAGGAGTTCTACGGAGAGTTCCACAGAGACGAGACGGGCAGTTTTGCAGGCTGGCAGTTTAAACAAGCTGTCCAAGGCACACAGAGAGGCCCCAAGCAGGACAGCTGAAGCACAGGAGTTCTCCAGTACACAGTTCAACAGAAACAAGACCGTTCAACGAAGAAGGCCAGCAGCTCCAGAAACAGACCGACACGCAAGAAACCAGAGCAACAGTTCCAGTGACCATCAAACACCTCGAGGCACAAGGGCCTTATAAAACTTTTTTACTTAAAAGGACTTTAAACCATATCTCAACTGTCAAAGGATTCGTTTGGTGAGCATTATCCCTGGTCCTCAAGAGTCTAACTTAGCTAGTAAAGTGGGGTTGGGAGGGGTGAGGTATTGTTCTACTGTCATTTCCCTCGTTTGTACCGAAGTTAAGATTGACATGTTATGTTTGATCTCTGTTAAATAAACTTTGGTTTTCCTCGCACCAATCCACGGGTCTGTTCGTTTGTCCTTATCGTCGCTCGATAAGTCCTGGGCTCAGAACGAGGAAGGGGACAGCGATTCGCAACCGCACAGCGGGCAGGACAGTCCAGGAAAACATAACTGGCTGACCTACAAATAAGCCCGAGACAAAAACCGCGAACACACCCTGTACTTCTGCTTTTGGTCAGCCAGCTGCACTGCAAGATTTCATTCTTACTCCTATTCGAGGTTAGTTTATAGAAAACAATGATTCACAATTTTGTTCTGCAGTGTCAGCATTATCTATACTGCAGACTAAGCAAGTTGGTCTTTTATCTAATTATACCCCTGTCTCCATGCCTTCGGGAGATACTTTGACCTTTACTCTAGTCCTTTAAGCAGTTCAACTAATCCTAAACATTACAACTGATTTGCCCTTACATTATTACAATAATTTTTTTTTACTCTTACAGAACCCCCTGCAGATAAATATTGATACAGTCCTGGGAACCCCCTGCAGATAAATATTGATACAGTCCTGGGAACCCCCTGCAGATAAATATTGATACAGTCCTGGGAACCAACTGCAGATAAATATTGATACATTCCTGGGAACCACCTGCAGATAAATATTGATACATTCCTGGGAACCACCTGCAGATAAATATTGATACAGTCCTGGGAACCAACTGCAGATAAATATTGATACATTCCTGGGAACCACCTGCAGATAAATATTGATACATTCCTGGGAACCCCCTGCAGATAAATATTGATACATTCCTGGGAACCACCTGCAGATAAATATTGATACATTCCTGGGAACCACCTGCAGATAAATATTGATACATTCCTGGGAACCCCCTGCAGATAAATATTGATACATTCCTGGGAACCACCTGCAAAATTAAATGAGGGCAGAATCAAGCAATGATGTGCCCGCCTGGCTGCTCAAATAAAAGCCCAGGAAGAGAGCTTAAATGGGGTTAGGGCGGCATATAAGATGGCCCTCGAAGATAAACATGAGGGGGCCGATCACAATGTCTGCCAAAGAGAGATAGGGAACCTTAAAGAGGCCCTGAATAAAGCGCTCGGCATGGTGTGCCTTATCAGCCCGTCAGCACACCAGCCGCCGGTGGGTGGGGAATTTCAAAAATCCCTACCGAACAAAGCAGAGGAGGTATTTGCCACTGCACCCTCCGCGCCGCCCAGCTATTCGGCAACCTGGGTAAGGGAGGAAGTGGTAGAAGTAGAGGAAGAGGTCCCCGAGGTAGTACAGCCCCCTGAAGTAGTGGTGAAGCCGGGACCGTTGTGCCCGCTTACGGGTATTAAGAGGGGCCCGAACGGAGACGGTGGGGAAGCGGGGGATCTCCTCAACCAGCTTGTGTTGCCTCACAGCGCACACCAGCTGAGGGCTATGATCAGCCACGTACGGAAGCTGTCCGAGTCAGACGACCCTTCCGTACATTTCAGGGAGGTAGAGCAGACCGCAGCCATTAACGGCTGCGACGATGGGGAAAGGGCAAAAATGCTGCTGTTCTCCTTAGACAGCTCGATCCTACAGTGTCTCTCAGACGCGAGTAAAAGGGGTAATAGGACCTATGAGGAGTTAAGAGATGAGGTCCTAGAGGTGTTGGGGGCGGACGATGAAGGTCCGTTTGTGAGATTGGGACAGACTATGCAGATGGAGGGAGAACCCCCGAAGGTTTTCACCGACAGGCTGTGGCCTGTCTATCAGCGTAGTTGCCCAGGCGCGCCCGAGCGCGTTGATTTAAACGGCGTTGGTTTAGCTCACTGGCTCAGATGTATAGTAGCCAACAGCTTGCCAGCCGTGAGGGAGCAGGCCAAAGCGTGGTTTGATCCCACTAACCCCGCCACAGCAGAGGAGTCGGTCCTAAATCGACTCACGGTAGGGTACCGTAATACCAGGAGTACGGGAGCACGTCCCCTTAAGGGAAAGGTGCATGAGGCGCGGCCCACAGCCCCGGCTCAAAAGGAGTGGCATCAGGAGGGAAATCGCGTCCCACAAGCCAGTAATGCTTGTTTCGGATGCGGAAAGACAGGGCACTGGCGCAAGAACTGCAGGAACCCTTGGAAGGAGTCCAGGGATAAAAATCCCGCAGTCCGAGCCCAGGCGCCTGTCTCTGATAGGGGAGCTGGTGTGCCTATCCATCCCGATGCGATCGAATCAATGTTGGGAGCCATGCGCACCCTCATGATTTCGCAAGGAAGGGTGGCAGTCGCTACCGGCCCCGCAGATGCCGCAGCCCCGTCCAACAGTACCCAATGACTAGAGCCCACGCAGCCTGCCTACCTGTGTCCTTTTAAAAGACACGCACAGGAGGGGGTCTCCTGTAAGGAGGCCAGGTTAAAAGAGCAGGCCCTGCGGGAAGAGAACGCCCGCTTAATGGGGAAAGTAGATGGGCTAGAAGGGCAGCTTAGAGAGCAGGCCTTGTGGGAGGAGAACGCCCGTTTAATGGGAAAAATAGACGTGCCAGAAGGGCAGTTTAGAGATATAAAGGCAGCCTGCAGGGTAGCCAAAAGCAGGGAGTATGAGGATTTTAATCAGTGCAAACTGTATAAGCCAGGTGCACAAGGGCCAACCACAGGGGCCAAACCTGCGAGCGGGGACTCGCAGCCCCGGGTAGGACCGCAGGGTACACAGGCAGGCAAAGCAGCCTGCATCAGGGGAGAGGACATCCTAGCAAAATGTAGGATCCTTTATTGGGGTTGGGAGTCAGATGAGGAAGAGTTCGAGGAGCTCGACCAAGATAGTGACACTAGCGAAGAGGAGCTGGAATCGGAGGACGAAAGGGTCGCCCCCGATTCAGGTAAAGGGAAGATAGGGACTGCAGATGGAGATCCACACAGGGTGGAGACAGAAGCTGCAGGTCCCGAACTCAGGGGGGCGGAGCTAGGGGAGGCGGAGCCAGCGGCTGTGGTGGGACTACAGGACGTGGCAATGGAAGCCTCAGAACCCAGTTCGTCCGCCTTGAACGTCTTGCCCTCGAGGGAGGTAGGGACTGCGAGTGAAGGGCCGCCTACTGGGCCAAGTAGGGCGGTGCCAGAGGCTGCAGATCCCGAGTTCAGGGAGGCGGAGTCAGGGGAGGCGGAGCCAGCGACTGTGGTGGGACCACGGGTCGCCACGGTGGAAGTCTCGAAACCCGGTCCGTCAGTCCTGGAGTTCCTGCCCCCGGTAGTTCCCCGTAGGTCAAGTCGGAAACCCCAGCCCAGAAAGATGTGGGTAAGTCCCCAGAGTGTCCCAAGGCGTAGGGTCAAGGCAAAAACAGCCCAGGGAGAGCCCAGTCACAGCGCAGCAGCAACAGGCTGCGGCAGATCAAAGGGGGGGGTCAGCGCCCTCCCACCGTTGGGAGAAGCCTGCGGCAGCCACCACAGAATTTGAGTAGGCCGCCCTGGGAACGGGCGGCGCTGTACAGTTATAAGATAAGTGATAAGTTATAAGTTTATAAGTTTTAAGTTTGATAGTTAAAATTTTAATAAGTAAAAGATAAATGATGGGAGTTTAAGATTTAGGTTTAGCTAAAAGATCTATCCAGCGCACATGTCTTCTTACGTGAGGCGAGGTCAGGGGACCCGCTCACCCTTCACAAAAGCCAGAGACTCTTGGGAGGCTGGCTACCTCATTCTATCTGATCACAGGAACCAAGGAAGGATGGAACGGATTCTGGTAGTGCAGCGGTAGGGATTGCGGATGCATTGGTGGTAATTTTCCAAAACTCCCTGGATTCGGGAAAAGTCATGATGCGGAGATGCCGGTGTTGGACTGGGGTGGACAAAATTGAGAGGTCGCACAACACCAGGTTATAGTCCAACAGTTTTATTTGAAATCACAAGCTTTCGGAGCTATCGATCGCCCCTTCCTCAGGTGAAGTAAAGAAATACAGACTCGACAAAGCATATATAGATAGAGAACAATGCATGTGTACCTTACAATTGCAGACAACTAAATTAAATCATCCTGACTATCTGCCGAGGTGTGATAAAGTTAATCAGGTCAGCCAGGAAGGTACCACATCAAAGACATAGCAAGATACAACTGAGACAATGAGGTGGAGTCGCAGGGGATCTAACGTGTCAAAAGCTGCCGTCTGTATGTAAAACGATAAGCTGTAAAATTTTTACTTTTTTACTGGGAAAATTTTTACTTTTTTACTGGGAATCACATCTGTGAACAAGCCAACGACGACTCGAGTCCGGATCACGTCATGTATCGTGACATAAACCCAAGATCCCGGTTGAGACCGTCTTCATGAGTGCGGAACTTGGCTATCAGTTTCTGCTCGATGATTTTGCGTTGTCGTGTGTTCCTAAGGTTGCCTTGGAGAACGCTTACCCGCAGATCCGAGGCTGAATGTCCTTGACTGCTGAAGTGTTCCCCGACTGGGAGGTAACAATCCTGCCTGGTGCTCAAGCGGTCAGGAGATGCATCAACGCCAGATTCATCAGCCGCACTCACAAGACAGTCCAGAATGTCACCCGAGCACAACGCAACGCCATCCACGCTTTCAAGACCAACCGCAACATCGTCATCAAACCAGCGGACAAAGGAGGAGCCATCGTCATACAGAACAGAACGGACTATTGTAAAGAAGCATACCGACAACTGGACAACCAGGAACACTACAGACAGCTACCCGCAGATCCGACCAAAGAACACACCCGCCAACTCAATAGACTGATCAAGACCTTCGATCCAGACCTTCAAAACATCCTACGCGCTCTCATCCCACGTACTCCCCGCGTGGGAGACTTCTACTGCCTCCCAAAGATACACAAAGCCAACACACCCGGACGTCCTATCGTATCAGGCAATGGAACCCTGTGTGAGAACCTCTCTGGATACGTCGAGGGCATTCTGAAACCCATCGTACAGGGAACCCCCAGCTTCTGTCGCGACACTACAGACTTCTTACAGAAACTCAGCACCCACGGACCAGTTGAACCAGGAACACTCCTCGCCACGATGGACGTATCGGCACTCTACACCAGTATCCCCCACGATGACGGCATCGCTGCGACAGCCTCAGTACTCAACACCAACAACAGCCAATCTCCAGACGCCATCCTACAACTCATCCGCTTCATCCTTGACCACAATGTCTTCACCTTCGACAACCATTTTTTTACCCAAACACACGGAACAGCCATGGGGACCAAATTCGCACCCCAATACGCCAACATCTTCATGCACAAGTTCGAGCAAGACTTCTTCGCTGCACAGGACCTCCAGCCAACGCTGTACACCAGATACATCAACGACATTTTCTTCCTTTGGACCCATGGCGAAGGATCACTGAAAAGACTACACGATAACATAAACAAGTTCCATCCCACCATCAAACTCACCATGGACTACTCCTCAGAATCGGTTTCATTCCTGGACACACGAATCTCCATCAAAGACGGACACCTCAGCACTTCACTCTACCGCAAGCCCACGGACAACCTCACGATGCTCCACTTCTCCAGCTTCCACCCTAACCACGTTAAAGAAGCCATCCCCTATGGACAAGCCCTGCGAATACACAGGATCTGCTCAGACGAGGAGGAACGCGATGGACACCTACGGACGCTGAAAAACGCCCTCGTAAGAACGGGATATGACGCTCGACTCATCGATCGACAGTTCCGACGGGCCACAGCGAAAAATCGCATAGACCTCCTCAGAAGGCAAACACGGGACACAACCAACAGGGTACCCTACGTCGTCCAGTACTTCCCCGGAGCGGAGAAACTACGCCATGTTCTTCGCAGCCTTCAACATGTCAACGATGACGACAAACACCTCGCTAAGGCCATCCCCACGCCTCCACTACTTGCCTTCAAACAGCCGCCTAACCTCAGAAGTACCATCGTTCGCAGCAAATTACCCAGCTTTCAGGATAACAGCGACCACGACACCACACAACCCTGCCACGGCAAACTCTGCAAGACATGCCAGATCATCAACACAGATACCACCATCACACGTGACGAAACTACCCACCAGGTACATGGTACATACTCATGTGACTCGGCCAACGTTGTCTACCTCATACGTTGCAGGAAAGAATGCACCGCGGCATTGTACATCGGCGAGACCATGCAGACACTTAGACAACGTATGAACGAGCACCGCGCAACAATCACCAGGCAGGATTGTTACCTCCCAGTCGGGGAACACTTCAGCAGTCAAGGACATTCAGCCTCGGATCTGCGGGTAAGCGTTCTCCAAGGCAACCTTAGGAACACACGACAACGCAAAATCATCGAGCAGAAACTGATAGCCAAGTTCCGCACTCATGAAGACGGTCTCAACCGGGATCTTGGGTTTATGTCATGATACATGACGTGATCCGGACTCGAGTCATCGTTGGCTTGTTCACAGATGTGATTCCCAGTAAAAAAGTAAAAATTTTCCCAGTAAAAAAGTAAAAATTTTACAGCTTATCGTTTTACATACAGACAGCAGCTTTTGACACGTTAGACCCCCTGCGACTCCACCTCATTGTCTCAGTTGTATCTTGCTATGTCTTTGATGTGGTACCTTCCTGGCTGACCTGATTAACTTTATCACACCTCGGCAGATAGTCAGGATGATTTAATTTAGTTGTCTGCAATTGTAAGGTACACATGCATTGTTCTCTATCTATATATGCTTTGTCGAGTCTGTATTTCTTTACTTCACCTGAGGAAGGGGCGATCGATAGCTCTGAAAGCTTGTGATTTCAAATAAAACTGTTGGACTATAACCTGGTGTTGTGCGACCTCTCAATTTTGTCCACCCCAGTCCAACACCGGCATCTCCGCATCATGACTTTTCCCGAATCCAGGGAGTTTTGGAAAATTACCACCAATGCATCCGCAATCCCTACCGCTGCTTCTCTCAAGACCCTAGGATGTAAGCCATCAGGCCCAGGGGATTTATCCGCCTTAAGTCCCATTATCTTACCGAGTACCATCTCCTTAGTGATTTTAATCGTGTTTAGCTCCTCCCCCCCTATAGCCCCCCGTTTGTCCAGTGTTGGGATATTTTTAGTGTCCTCTACTGTAAAGACTGATACAAAATATTTGTTCAGCGTATTTGCCATCTCCGTGTTCCCCACTACTAATTTCCCGGTCTCGTCCTCTAAGGGACCAACATTCACTTTAGCCACCCTTTTTCTTTTTATATAACTGTAGAAACTCTTGCTATCTGTTTTTATATTTTTTGCTAGTTTACTTTCATAATCTATCTTCCCCTTCCTAATTAATCTTTTAGTTATTCTTTGCTGGCTTTTAAATGCTTCCCAATCTTCTATCTTCCCACTAGATTTGGCTACTTTATAAAAGCCCTTGTTTTCAGTCGGATACTATCCTTTATTACTTTACTTAGCCACGGATGGCTGTCTTTTCTTTTACGCCTCTTTTTCCTCAGTGGAATATATTTTTCTTGAAAGTTGTGAAATACCTCCTTGAATGTACACCACTGCTCCTGTACCGTCTTACACCTTAATCTATTTTCCCAGTCCACTTTAGTCAACTCTGCTCTCATACCTTCATAGTCTCCTTTATTTAAGCTTAGTACGCTGGTTTGAGATCCAACTCTCTCACCCTCCAACTGAATTTGGAATTCAACCATGTTATGGTCACTCATTCCAAGGGGATCCTTTACTAGGACATTTTTTATTAATCCTGTCTCATTACACAGGACCAGATCTAAGATTGCCTGCCCCCTGGTTGGTTCAGTAACATACTGCTCAAGGAACCCATCCCTAATGCACTCTATGAACTCTTCCTCAAGGCTGCCCTGCCCAATTTGACTTGTCCAGTCAATATGAAAGTTAAAAGCTCCCATGATTATAGCTGTTCCCTTGTTACAAGCCCCAACTATTTCCTGATTTATACTCCGACCAATAGAGTTACAACTGTTAGGAGGCCTATAGACTACGCCCACTAGTGACTTTTTCCCCTTATTATTCCTTATCTCCACCCAAACTGTTTCACTATCCTGATCCTTTGACCCAATATCATTTCTCACTATTGCAGTGATTCCATCCTTTATTAACATAGCCACCCCACCTCCCTTTCCTTCCTGTCTGTCCTTCCTAATAGTCAAATACCCCTGGATGTTTAGTTCCCAGTCATGGTCACCTCGCAGCCATGTTTCTGTAATGGCCACCAGATCATACCCATGTGTAGTTATTTGTACCGTCAACTCGTCTATTTTGTTACGAATGCTGCGTGCATTCAGATAAAGAACTTTTAAACATGTTTTGTGACAATTTATTCCTGCTTTTACCCCCTTTACTACTTTACCTTTATCTTTATATATTCTGTCCCTTCCTGACACACTCTGGTTTTTAATTTCCCCACTGCTAATTTGCTCTATTGCCTTCTCCGCTGACATTTTTATTCTTCGCTCTCTTGAAACCTCCCCCCCACTAATTCGGGATGGGCGATAAATGCTGGGCCTCGCCAGCGACGCCCGCAATAAACGAATAAAAAATGGAATTTCAAAGGAATTTTAAAAAAAAGTAATTTTGAAAGACTGAGGAGGTGCATTTCCTCGGGAGTTCAATGCGGATCTGTGTGGAATAATTAGTGTGGGGGCGGGGGCAGGGGGGAAAGACCCAAAAGTGTCAGCGTGTGTTAAATGGAACAGTGGGGCTGATCAGCAAAGGTTTAGGGTGAGTGCAGCACAGCGACTGACAGAGATAAACATTGGGAATAAGGCAGTGGGCCTCTTTAGCAGAGGGGCGGAGGGCAGGTCGAAAGAGTTGTTGCCGTGTGAGATGTGGGTTCAGATCCCATCCAGATTATCGTGTACAGTCCTGGACATTTCATCACAGGAAGGATATTACTGCCCTTGAGAGATAAATATGGTTCCGGATATGAGGAAATGCAGTTATAAAGAACGGCCGAGGAAGTTTTCTTCACAAAGGAGACTCTGGGATGACCACAGTGGAGTTCTCAAGAATATTGAAGGGGACACGCCAACTGTTCAAAGTAAGTTGCGCACTGGGGTGTAACTAACTGGGATTCAGGAGCTAACGGGGAGGAGGTCAGGAGTAGGAAGGGAAGGCAGGGAGGACTTTTACCCCCAGAGGGGGACCGAGTTTTTGGAATAAGTTGCCAGGGAAGGACATTGAAGTGGACATTGTCCATGGGGGCTCAAAGGGCAATTAGATAGAGAAGGGGATCGAGGGATTGGAAGATTGAGGGGCGATCTAATCGAGGTGTTTGATATGTTAAAAGGATTCGATCGGGTAGATGGAGAGAAACTATTTCCTCTGGTGGGGGGAGTCCAGAACAAGGGGGCATCACCTTAAAATTAGAGCGAGGTCATTCAGGGGTGATGTCAGGAAGCACTTCTTCACACAAAGGGGGTGGAAATCTGGAACTCTCTCCCCCAAAAAGGCTGTGGATGCTGAGGGTCAATTGGAGCTTTCCAGACTGAGATGGATGGATTTTTGTTGGGTAAGGGTATCGAGGGATATGGAGCAAAGGCGGGTAAATGGAGTTGTGGTGTAGATCAGCGGTGATCTGATTGAATGGCGGAGCAGGCCCAAGGGGCTGAATGGACTCCTCCTGTTCCTAGGAGACGGGGTTGGAGAGGTGGAAAGATCTGTCATGAACTTTGTGTGATCCCGATCAGTGCTGAGTTCACGGCAGAGCCAGCCAATCCCTGAGCTAGAGGTTGGGGGGGACCCCGCCCCCATCACTATCTAGTGACGACCCCCCCCCCGCCCCCCCACTCTCACACACACACCCCCCTCCCCTGCCCCCACTGTCTGAGCTGACATACCATGAATTGCCCTCTCC
The DNA here is from genome assembly GCA_030390025.1 of Squalus acanthias. Taxonomy (NCBI): domain Eukaryota; kingdom Metazoa; phylum Chordata; class Chondrichthyes; order Squaliformes; family Squalidae; genus Squalus; species Squalus acanthias. The sequence continues at coordinate 1,466,379 of JASTWF010000041.1, forward strand.
CGGGTGAGATGCCGTGGGGCGTGCAGTGCCTGTGAGACCCTACCCTGATGAGGAGTCAGTCAGGGAGAAAATAGCGGGGGAGCAATGGGGGAATTAGGAACATAGGAACTGGAGTCGGCCGTGATCTGTAGCTTAACGCCATCTATCCGCCTTGGTTGCACATCCCTTGAAACCCTTGCCCGTCAAAAATCTATCAATTTGAATTAAATTGACGGCACCTATAGTGGTGGAAGTCGTGTTAGTCCAGCTAAGAGAAGGAGATTGGATTCCCCTAGGAGCTGGACCATGGGAAGTCTTAGAAAGAAAGAAAGACTTTCATTTATATAGCGCCTTTCACGATCACCGGACATCTCAAAGCACTTTACAGCCAATGAGGTACTTTTGGAGTGTAGTCACTGTTGTAATGTGGGAAACACGGCAGCCAATTTACGCACAGCAAGCTCCCACTAACAGTAATGAGATAATGACCAGATCATCTGTTTTTGTTATGTTGATTGGCCAGGACACCGGGGAGAACTCCCCCTGCTCTTCTTCGAAATAGCGCCATAGGATCTTTTACGTCCATCTGAGAGAGCAGACGGGGCCTCAGTTTAACGTCTCATCCGAAAGACGGCACCTCCGACAGTGCGGCGCTCCCTCAGTACTGCCCCTCTAACAGTGTGGCGCTCCCTCAGTACCGCCCCTCCGACAGTGCGGCGCTCCCTCAGTACCGCCCCTCCGACAGTGCGGCGCTCCCTCAGTACTGCCCCTCCGACAGTGCGGCGCTCCCTCAGTATCGCCCCTCCGACAGTGCGGCGCTCCCTCAGTACTGCCCCTCCAACAGTGCGGCACTCCCTCAGTACAGCCCCTCCGACAGTGCGGCTCTCCCTCAGTACAGCCCCTCAGCACTGCACTGGAGTGTCAGCCGAGCTTTATGTGCTCAAGTCTCTGGAGTGGGACTTGAACCACAACCTTCTGACTCAGAGGCGAGGGTGCTACCCACTGAGGCACGGCTGACACTTGCTGACACTTCGGTACTTGCCATCCCGACCCAGGTACGCTCCGTTAATATGATATCCACCAAAGTGAACATCAAAGGTTTATAGTCCTTTATCTCAGTGAAGGTCTCAGTTGCGAATGTATAACTGCAGATTACATATTAGCCCGAGCTCTGTCAACAATTTGGTGAATCCTCCCGTTAGTACAAGATCACCAGATCCACCTGCAACAGAAGACAGGCATTCCCTGTGGTATTGGCTTCTTTTGTTCTACCGTATGGATCAGACTCACAGGAGGAAGATCTGGTGCATCGCTTTGCTCGCTGGATTCGCCGTAGTCGTCATCTTTATCGCTGGCCTCCTGGTGGGCCGTTACACCATCCCGAAGTATGCCGCCGTGGAATGGGAACAGGACGTCGACGTGTCGCTCATCCGCCAGTTCATGGAGGCGATCGACAGCAAGCGGATCGAGGAGAACTTGCGGTACGTGGGGGAAGGGGGGCTGTCACCCTAGATTTGTCCGATTCTGGCCGCCACACTGTAGGAAGGATCTCTGGCCTTGGAGAGGGTGCGGAGGAGATTTACCAGAATGGTCCCAGGGATGAGGGACTTCAGTTATGCGGAGAGACTGCAGAAGCTGGGGTTGTTTCCTTAGAGCAGAGAAAGTTAAAAGGAGATTTAATAGATGAGTTCAAAATCATGAGGGGTTTTGATGGAGTAAATAAGGAGAAACTGGACCCAGTGGCAGGAGGGTCGGTAACCAGGGGACACAGATTGAAGATAATTGGCAGAAAAAGCCAAGGGGAAATGAGATGGCATTGTTTTACGCAGCGAGTTGTTGTGATCTGGAACGCGCTGCCTGAAAGGGCGGTGGAAGCAGATTCAACAGGAACTTTCAAAAAGGAAATCGGATAAATACTAGAAGGAAAGAAATTTACAGGGCTACAGGGCCAAACTAATCCCAAACTAATCCCACTGCCCCGCTCTCTCCCCATAGCCCTGTACCAATCCCAAACTAATCCCACTGCCCCGCTCCCTCCCCATAGCCCTGTATCAATCCCAAACTAATTCCACTGCCCCGCTCTCTCCCCATAGCCCTGTATCAATCCCAAACTAATCCCACTGCCCCGCTCTCTCCCCATAGCCCTGTATCAATCCCAAACTAATCCCACTGCCCCGCTCTCTCCCCATAGCCCTGTATCAATCCCAAACTAATCCCACTGCTCCACTCTCTCCCCATAGCCCTGTAGTAATCCTAAACTAATCCCACTGCCCCACTCTCTCCCCATCGCCCTGTACCAATCCCAAACTAAACCCACTGCCCCGCGCTCTCCCCATAGCCCTGTGCCAATCCCAAACTAATCCCACTGCCCCGCTCTCTCCTCATAGCCCTGTAGTAATCCCAAACTAATCCCACTGCCCCACTCTCTCCCCATAGCCCTGTATCAATTCCAAACTAATCCCACTGCCCCGCTCTCTCCCCATACCCCTGTATCAATCTCAAACTAATCCCACTGCCCTGCTCTCTCCCCATAGCCCTGTATCAATCCCAAACTAATCCCACTGCCCCGCTCTCTCCCCATGGTCCTGTACCAATCCCAAACTAATCCCACTGCCCCGCTCTCTCCCCATAGCCCTGTATCAATCCCAAACTAATCCCACTGCCCCGCTCTCTCCCCATAGCCCTGTAGTAATCCCAAACTAATCCCACTGCCCCGCTCTCTCCCCATCGCCCTGTACCAATCCCAAAGTAATCCCACTGCCCCGCTCTCTCCCCATGGCCCTGTACGAATCCCAAACTAATCCCACTGCCCCGCTCTCTCCCCATAGCCCTGTAGTAATCCCAAACGAATCCCACTGCCCCACTCTCTGCCCATAGCCCTGTATCAATTCCAAACTAATCCCACTGCCCCGCTCTCTCCCCATCGCCCTGTATCAATCCCAAACTAATCCCACTGCCCCACTCTCTCCCCATAGCCCTGTATCAATCCCAAACTAATCCCACTGCCCCGCTCTCTCCCCATAGCCCTGTATCAATCCATAACTAATCCCACTGCCCCACTCTCTCCCCATAGCCCTGTACCAATCTCAAACTAATCCCTCTGCCCCACTCACTCCCCATAGCCCTGTATCAATCCCAAACCAATCCCACTGCCCCGCTCTCTCCCCTTAGCCCTGTATCAATGCCAAACTAAACCCACTGCCCCGCTCTCACCCCATAGCCCTGTATCAATCCCAAACTAATCCCACTGCCCCGCTCTCTCCCCATAGCCCTGTATCAATCTCAAACTAATCCCACTGCCCCGCTCTCTCCCCATAGCCCTGTATAAATCTCAAACTAATCCCACTGCCCTGCTCTCTCCCCATAGCCCTGTATCAATCCCAAACTAATCCCACTGCCCCGCTCTCTCCCCACAGCCCTGTATCAATCCCAAACTAATCCCACTGCCCCGCTCTCTCCCCATAGCCCTGTATCAATCCCAAACTAATCCCACTGCCCCGCTCTCTCCCCATAGCCCTGTATCAATCCCAAACTAATCCCACTGCCCCGCTCTCTCCCCATAGCCCTGTATAAATCTCAAACTAATCCCACTGCCCTGCTCTCTCCCCATAGCCCTGTATAAATCTCAAACTAATCCCACTGCCCTGCTCTCTCCCCATAGCCCTGTATCAATCCCAAACTAATCCCACTGCCCCGCTCTCTCCCCACAGCCCTGTATCAATCCCAAACTAATCCCACTGCCCCGCTCTCTCCCCATAGCCCTGTATCAATCCCAAACTAATCCCACTGCCCCGCTCTCTCCCCATAGCCCTGTATCAATCCCAAACTAATCCCACTGCCCCGCTCTCTCCCCATAGCCCTGTATAAATCTCAAACTAATCCCACTGCCCTGCTCTCTCCCCATAGCCCTGTATAAATCTCAAACTAATCCCACTGCCCTGCTCTCTCCCCATAGCCCTGTATCAATCCCAAACTAAACCCACTGCCCCGCGCTCTCCCCATAGCCCTGTATCAATCCCAAACTAATCCCACTGCTCCACTCTCTCCCCATAGCCCTGTAGTAATCCCAAACTAATCCCACTGCCCCACTCTCTCCCCATCGCCCTGTACCAATCCCAAACTAAACCCACTGCCCCGCGCTCTCCCCATAGCCCTGTGCCAATCCCAAACTAATCCCACTGCCCCGCTCTCTCCCCATAGCCCTGTATCAATTCCAAACTAATCCCACTACCTGCTCTCTCCCCATAGCCCTGTATCAATCCCAAACTAATCCCACTGCCCCGCTCTCTCCCCATCGCCCTGTATCAATCCCAAACTAATCCCACTGCCCCGCTCTCTCCCCATAGCCCTGTATCAATCCCAAACTAATCCCAATGCCCCACTCTCACCCCATACCCCTGTATCAATCTCAAACTAATCCCACTGCCCTGCTCTCTCCCCATAGCCCTGTATCAATCCCAAACTAATCCCACTACCCCGCTCTCTCCCCATGGTCCTGTACCAATCCCAAACTAATCCCACTGCCCCGCTCTCTCCCCATAGCCCTGTATCAATCCCAAACTAATCCCACTGCCCCGCTCTCTCCCCATAGCCCTGTAGTAATCCCAAACTAATCCCACTGCCCCACTCTCTGCCCATAGCCCTGTAGTAATCCCAAACTAATCCCACTGCCTCACTCTCTCCCCATCGCCCTGTACCAATCCCAAAGTAATCCCACTGCCCCGCTCTCTCCCCATGGCCCTGTACGAATCCCAAACTAATCCCACTGCCCCGCTCTCTCCCCATAGCCCTGTAGTAATCCCAAACGAATCCCACTGCCCCACTCTCTGCCCATAGCCCTGTATCAATTCCAAACTAATCCCACTGCCCCGCTCTCTCCCCATCGCCCTGTATCAATCCCAAACTAATCCCACTGCCCCACTCTCTCCCCATAGCCCTGTATCAATCCCAAACTAATCCCACTGCCCCGCTCTCTCCCCATAGCCCTGTATCAATCCCAAACTAATCCCACTGCCCCACTCTCTCCCCATAGCCCTGTACCAATCTCAAACTAATCCCTCTGCCCCACTCACTCCCCATAGCCCTGTATCAATCCCAAACCAATCCCACTGCCCCGCTCTCTCCCCTTAGCCCTGTATCAATGCCAAACTAAACCCACTGCCCCGCTCTCACCCCATAGCCCTGTATCAATCCCAAACTAATCCCACTGCCCCGCTCTCTCCCCATAGCCCTGTATCAATCTCAAACTAATCCCACTGCCCCGCTCTCTCCCCATAGCCCTGTATAAATCTCAAACTAATCCCACTGCCCTGCTCTCTCCCCATAGCCCTGTATCAATCCCAAACTAATCCCACTGCCCCGCTCTCTCCCCACAGCCCTGTATCAATCCCAAACTAATCCCACTGCCCCGCTCTCTCCCCATAGCCCTGTATATATCTCAAACTAATCCCACTGCCCTGCTCTCTCCCCATAGCCCTGTATAAATCTCAAACTAATCCCACTGCCCTGCTCTCTCCCCATAGCCCTGTATCAATCCCAAACTAATCCCACTGCCCCGCTCTCTCCCCATAGCCCTGTATCAATCCCAAACTAATCCCACTGCCCCGCTCTCTCCCCATAGCCCTGTATCAATCCCAAACTAATCCCACTGCCCCGCTCTCTCCCCATAGCCCTGTATCAATCCCAAACTAATCCCACTGCCCCGCTCTCTCCCCATAGCCCTGTATAAATCTCAAACTAATCCCACTGCCCTGCTCTCTCCCCATAGCCCTGTATAAATCTCAAACTAATCCCACTGCCCTGCTCTCTCCCCATAGCCCTGTATCAATGCCAAACTAATCCCACTGCCCCACTCTCTCCCCATAGCCCTGTATCAATCCCAAACTAATCCCACTGCCCCGCTCTCTCCCCATAGCCCTGTATCAATCCCAAACTAATCCCACTGCCCCGCTCTCTCCCCATAGCCCTGTATCAATCCCAAACTAATCCCACTGCCCCGCTCTCTCCCCATAGCCCTGTATCAATCCCAAACTAATCCCACTGCCCCGCTCTCTCCCCATAGCCCTGTATAAATCTCAAACTAATCCCACTGCCCTGCTCTCTCCCCATAGCCCTGTATCAATGCCAAACTAATCCCACTGCCCCACTCTCTCCCCATAGCCCTGTATCAATGCCAAACTAATCCCACTGTCCTGCTCTCTCCCCATAGCCCTGTATGGGGAATGGATGGCAAGTTGAGGGAGCAGGGTAAGGAGCTGGGGGGTATACAGGAGTTGAGCAGGTAAATCAAAGGGGAAGAGCTATTGTTGGCAAAGGTGGTGAGCAGGGAGCAGCAAATGTTGCCATTATTTAGCTTTTATATCCTGTGATGCCTTCTCGCACCAACTGTGTCCCTTTTGTTTACGTGGACCTCAGAACTCTATAAACATCCACCAAACATAATGATGAATACAAGTCGTTAATAATTTCTGGATGGGTTGCACCTTTATCCAAGTTTGGAGGGAGGTTCTGAACAAATGTCCCAAATGTAAGCATGCCCAGTAACAACAACAACTTGTATTGATAGAGCACCTTTAACATAGTAAAACGTCCCAACGCACTTCATAAAACAAAATTTGGCAGCGAGCCACATAAGGAGATATTAGGGACAGGCGACCAAAAGCTTCGTCCAAGAGGTCGGTTTTAAGGAGCGTCTTAAAGGAGAGAGAGGCGGAGAGGTTTAGGGAGGGAATTCCAGAGCTCAGGGCCCCAGGCAGCTGAAGGCACGGCCGCCAATGGTGGAGCGATGGAAATCGGGGATAGGCAATTGGCCAGAATTGGAGGAGCGCAGAGATCTCGGAGGGTTGCGGGGCTGGAGGAGGTTACAGAGATCGGGAGGGGGGCGAGGGCCACGGAGGGATTTAAACACTGCAGACTGCTGAAATATTTGGGAAAGAAGGAAAGAGTTGTTCAATCTTTTGTAAGGCATGTATATATGCCTTGCCCTGGTTGTGAAAAGCTGTAGCATATACAGATTGACAATAAAGATGCTCCTCATACGTAGACAGGTTGATTGATTTATGTAATGATGGTATGTGAGGGGGGAACAGCATTTATTAATCTGCCTGCAGTGCGTGAGGGAAATATTAGTTATTTTCCAATAAAATTTGAAAGCTAGTAAAGTGGGTTGGGAAAGGTGAGGTATTGTTCTATTATCATTTCCCTCGTTTATACCGAAGTTAAGATTGACATGTTATGTTTGATCTCTGTTAAATAAACTTTGGTTTTCCTCGCACCAATCCACGGGTCTGTTCGTTTGTCCTTATCGCCGCTCGATAAGTCCTGGGCTCAGAACGAGGAAGGGGATAGCGATTCGCAACCGCACAGCGGGCAGAACAGTCCAGGAAAACATAACTGGCTGACCTACAAATAAGCCCGAGACAAAAACCGCTTAAACATCCTGTACTTCTGCTTTTGGTCAGCCAGCTGCGCTGCAAGGTTTCATTCTTACTCCTATTCGAGGTTAGTTTATAGAAAACAATGATTCACATTTTTGTTCTGCGGAGTCTGCATTTTCTATACTGCAACCTAAGCAAGTTGGTCTTTTATTTAATTATACCCCTGTCTCCATGCCTTCAGGAAATACTTTGACCTTTACGACAGTCCTTTAAGCAGTTCAACTAATCTTAAACATTACAACTGATTTGCCCTTACATTATTACAATTAATTTTATTTACTCTTACAGAACCACCTGCAGATAAATATTGATAAATTCCTGGGAACCCCCTGCAGATAAATATTGATACATTCCTGGGAACCCCCTGCAGATAAATATTGATACAGTCCTGGGAACCCCCTGCAGATAAATATTGATACAGTCCTGGGAACCCCCTGCAGATAAATATTGATACATTCCTGGGAACCCCCTGCAGATAAATATTGATACATTCCTGGGAACAACCTGCAGATAAATATTGATACATCCTGGGAACCACCTGCAAATAAATATTGATACATTCCTGGGCACCCCCAGCAGATAAATACTGACACTGTCCTGGGAACCACCTGCAGATAAATATTGATACAGTCCTGGGAACCCCCTGCAGATAAATATTGATACAGTCCTGGGAACCACCTGCAGATAAATATTGATACAGTCCTGGGAACCCCCTGCAGATAAATATTGACCCATTCCTGGGAACCACCTGCAGATAAATATTGATACATTCCTGGGAACCCCCTGCAGATAAATATTGATACATTCCTGGGAACTCCCGGCAGATAAATATTGATACATTTCGAGGAACCCCCTGCAGATAAATATTGATACATTCCTGCGCTTTTTCACAACCTGGTACCTTTAGTCCGGGACGCAACCCTGCCGACTCTCTTTCTTGCCTTCTTTGCCCGATTAGTTTTGAGACTTGAGCCGTCAGAATTCTTCTCCTTTTAACGTTAAAATAAAAGAAGCAAAAGTTACAGGATTCAACTCAATTCTAAAACAGATCATCGCCGTGCTGCTGTCGGAAGAAACAGACTTACACCAATTCAGTATCTAGTGAGAAATCCTTTTAGGTGATAAAACATCACTTTTGGCCATTTAGGATTTGTCACTAGAAATTCATAGTGTCCTCTGTCCGTGACTTACCGAGAGGTAGCAAGCGATCTCGATGGAACCTCCAAGAAACTGTGGAAGTTTTACATGCCGAGTAGAACTAATTTAAACATAGAATCATGTCAAAGAAGGCTTTTTAATAAAGTTTACTTGTTACAAGGGAAGGTTCTGACACAGTCAAGTTGCTATGTCAGAATGCTTCGAATCTTACAAGATTTGAACATACTTTATACAAAAAGAACACAGAACAGGCCATATGACACATCATTAAACATCCTATTTAATGATGCACAAACTTGTGAGTTATTGCATAGGTTTTCGTTATAATAACGAGCAGAAATTCCTTAAAGATCAGATAACCAGACCTTCCTTGTGGGATCCGTTTGTTCAATGTTCATTCTCTAATCTGTGGGTTGATGGCTTACCTTATCTCATCCTAAGCTGGTTAGAACTAATTGATGCCTTATTTTGCTAAGCTTTTCTTAGATAAGGAATTCCGAGTTGTCTCTATTCTTGTAGCTAATTAGAATGATTTACTTATGGTGACTCCTACTGTCGGCCATTTTGAATTCCCTTTTTAAATTACTTTCTTAGAGAGGCCATTTTGTTTGTGTCTTAAAAGTAAACTGCACTTCCACATTTTCCCCTTTTGTCCTTTCTAGGACAACATAGCTTTCTCCTACCGGTCCTTATACTAACTTAAAATCTAGTCAAGGATACCGACTTCTTTTCTGTTTGTAACCATCCCCGGGATATACCTGTATTGATGGTTGACCTTATCTAAGATCGTCCTTCTTCTCTGTCTATTCTCGGTGTTTGGGCGTATGTTCTTGTAGGGGTTTTAGTTGTGTTTTGGTGACTGTGGCGTACTTTTGTGGTTCATTAGTCTGCTGTTCTCTAACTTTTCCTGCAGCTTATAATAGCCTGCAGTTCGGGTGTTGCTATACACCCTCTAAGGAGATAGGGTACAGCAGTTCATAGAGGAGTTCTAAGTCATGGCCCACACAGTTTATGCCTAACCTGTGGGGTTCTCCTAGGGAACTGCAGCTTATAGAGGAGGACTGATTCATGACCCACACAGTTTATACCTAACCTGTGGGGTTCTCCTAAGCACAAGTGCTTCTACGTGAGCCTCCAGAGTGCGGACCAAGTGGTATACAAGGTCGACGTCAAAGGCAGTTGAAAGGAGTCCTCTCTCTTTCCCTAGCCTGCAGATCCCATTTGGGTGGAAGAATATTTTTACCGAAAGATATATGTATATCTTGTCTAGGTTGTCTAATCCTTAAAATTGTATTTTATTCAATCGCCTCAGTTCCTCCCCGAAGGGACCATACTTTTCTTCTTCGTCATTTATTTCTTTCCGTATCATTGGTAAGGGCTAGAAAAGGAGGTTCTTTCGTATAATCATACGTCGGCTTGTACCATCCCTTAAAATTTTCTAACGAATATCCTCCCCGCTTAAACTCGTTTCTTAGGCTAGACCACTTTTGTTCCCATTTATTTCTGAAGGTGGATAGGGTGGTATTTTTCTGTTTCGTATGATTTTTATTAATTATCCATTCTGCCATATCTGTGAGGTTCAAGGGTATCGGTCGCAGAGGTATTCCTCCTTTCACATGGGTAGGAATATGGCTACATACCCAACAGGCGTTTATCCCACTTTTTTTGGCATACTTATATGACATATACAAAAAAATTTTCATATGTAATTCTCGTTTCTTTCGGGGTTCTTTTCTTCTCCCTTGGCAGGCTATACATATCAGTCCGATTAGTAGGTAAAACGTAAAAAACAGCTTCATTATTTAAGTCTTTTCAAATTCAAATTCAACTGTCCTTATCTGATACTTTCTTGCAATGGGATGCGTGGATCCAAGTAGGTCTTTCCTTGACCTTTACAGCTGTATTTGTTGTCAAGAGTACTTGATATGGCCCTTCAAAGCGTGGCTGCAGACCGTTCTTCCTCTTAAAGACCTTTATGTAGACGTCATCTCCTGGTTCCAAATTATGGCACTTTCCTTCGGCCGGTTCCGTTTGAGCTTCCTTTACCTGTTGGTGAAAGCTGGAAATACATCTAGTTAATGCAATGCAATAGTTTAGCATATTTTCATCCATTTTATGAATGTCCATTTGTTTAACCGTAAAGGGTGCTGAGAATGGCAGCCTTTGGGGCCGTCCCATAACAATCTCATGTGGCGACAGTCCAGTTGTCCTGTTAGTTGCTGCTCGCATTATCATCAATGCTAAGGGTAACAGTTCAACCCATTTTAGTCCAGTTTCATTGCAAAGTTTAGAAAGTTTATTCTTCAGTACTCCGTTATATCTTTCTACCAGCCCTGCAGATTGTGGATGATAACTGCAGTGAAAATGCTGATTAATCTGCAAGGCTTTACATAGTTCCTTTATGATCATTCCAGTAAAATTTGATCCGTTGTCGCATGAAAGTTGCATAGGTATTCCAAACCTTGGTATGATTTCTTTTAGCAAACACTTCGCAACTGTTACAGCATCATTCTTTTTACATGGAAAAGCTTCAACCCATCTTGAAAACATATCTATGATTACCAACAGTATAAGTCCTTCAAAAAATTTTTTTTTTCTGTCTATTACCCCCCACCCTGTGTTGTTTTGCATTTTACGATTCCCTTAATACTTCTATTTGTCTTTTGATGCTTGATATTCAACCTTGCTGGCATTTCTGCTATCTATTCCTGGCTGCATGTTGTCAGTTTCTGTTCTAAGAATTAAAACCCATCTTTGAATCTAACAGCTATTTCTTACAATTCCCTTCTTTGAGAAGGAAATAACCCTTATTGACTTCTCACAATCGGCTCTTGACTAATCTAGCTAGTTCTTATTGCTCTCTCTCAACTTGGGCGTTAGTTAGTAGGGAGTCTTGAAGATTTCTCCCTTCTAATAGTCCATTCCGGTGTTCCAATTCTGCCCCGCCTGGGGTATCCTCTGTTTCTTCTATCTTCCTGATTTCAAGCAACATTACAGTTTAACATCTAATCAACAAATCATGGACTTAAAAGATTCTCCAGATCTCTCTTTTACTCATATCCATCTTGTGGATAGTTCTTACTAAACATGATTTCTCCTTAGCCCTCAATAAATATTGATACAGTCCTGGGAACCCCCTGCAGATAAATATTGATACAGTCCTGGGAACCCCCTTCAGATAAATATTGATACACTCCTGGGATCCCACTGCAGATAAATATTGATAAAGTCCTGGGAACCCCCTGCAGATAAATATTGATACAGTCCTGGGTACCCCCTTCAGATAAATATTGTTATATTCCTGTGAACCCCCTGCAGATAAATATTGATACAGTCCTGGGAACCCCCTGCAGATAAATATTGATACAGTCCTGGGAACCACCTTCAGATAAATATTGATATATTCCTGTGAACCCCCTGCAGATAAATATTGATACAGTCCTGGGAACACCCTGCAGATAAATATTGATAGTGTTCTGGGAACCCCCTGCAGATAAATATTGATACATTCCTGGGAACCCCCTGCAGATAAATATTGATACAGTCCTGGGAACCCCCTGCAGATAAATATTGATACAGTCCTGGGAACCCCCTGCAGATAAATATTGATACAGTCCTGGGAACCCCCTGCAGATAAATATTGATACAGTCCTGGGAACCCCCTGCAGATAAATATTGATACAGTCCTGGTAACCCACTTCCGATAAATATTGATACATTCCTGGGAACCCCCTACAGATAAATATTGATACATTCCTGGGAACCCCCTGCAGATAAATATTGATACATTCCTGGGAACCCCCTGCAGATAAATATTGATACAGTCCTGGGAACCCCCTTCAGATAAATATTGATACACTCCTGGGATCCCACTGCAGATAAATATTGATAAAGTCCTGGGAAACCCCTGCAGATAAATATTGATACACTCCTGGGATCCCACTGCAGATAAATATTGATAAAGTCCTGGGAAACCCCTGCAGATAAATATTGATATATTCCTGTGAACCCCCTGCAGATAAATATTGATACAGTCCTGGGAACCCCCTGCAGATAAATATTGATATATTCCTGGGATCCCACTGCAGATAAATATTGATAAAGTCCTGGGAAACCCCTGCAGATAAATATTGATACACTCCTGGGATCCCACTGCAGATAAATATTGATAAAGTCCTGGGAAACCCCTGCAGATAAATATTGATATATTCCTGTGAACCCCCTGCAGATAAATATTGATACAGTCCTGGGAACCCCCTGCAGATAAATATTGATATAGTCCTGGTGACACCCTGCAGATAAATATTGATACAGTCCTGGGAGCCCCCTGCAGATAAATATTGATACAGTCCTGGGAACCCGCTGCAGATAAATATTGAAACAGTCCTGGGAACCCACTGCAGATAAATATTGATACATTCCTGGGAACCCCCTGCAGATAAATATTGATATAGTCCTGGTGACACCCTGCAGATAAATATTGATACATTCCTGGGAGCCCCCTGCAGATAAATATTGATACATTCCTGGGAACCCACTGCAGATAAATATTGATACATTCCTGGGAACCCACTGCAGATAAATATTGATACAGTCCTGGGAGCCCCCTGCAGATAAATATTGATACATTCCTGGGAACCCACTGCAGATAAATATTGATACAGTCCTGGTGACACCCTGCAGATAAATAGTGATACATTCCTGGGAGCCCCCTGCAGATAAATATTGATACATTCCTGGGAACCCACTGCAGATAAATATTGATACAGTCCTGGGAGCCCCCTGCAGATAAATATTGATACATTCCTGGGAACCCACTGCAGATAAATATTGATACAGTCCTGGGAACCCCCTGCAGATAAATATTGATACATTCCTGGGAACCCCCTGCAGATAAATATTGATATATTCCTGGGAACCCCCTGCAGATAAATATTGATGCATTCCTGGGAACCCACTGCAGATAAATATTGATACAGTCCTGGGAACCCCCTGCAGATAAATATTGATACATTCCTGGGAACCCCCTGCAGATAAATATTGATATATTCCTGGGAACCCCCTGCAGATAAATATTGATACAGTCCTGGGAACCCCCTGCAGATAAATATTGATATATTCTTGGGAACCCCCTGCAGATAAATATTGATATAGTCCTGGGAACCCCCTGCAGATAAATATTGATATATTCCTGGGAACCCCCTGCAGATAAATATTGATACAGTCCTGGGAACCCCCTGCAGATAAATATTGATACAGTCCTGGGAACCCCCTGCAGATAAATATTGATACACTCCTGGGAACCACCTGCAGATAAATATTGATACATTCCTGGGAACCACCTGCAGATAAATAGTGATACTTTCCTGGGAACACCCTGCAGATAAATATTGATTCATTCCTGGGAACCCCCTGCAGATAAATATTGATACAGTCCTGGGAACCACCTGGAGATAAATATTATTACATTCCTGGGAACCACCTGCAGATAAATATTGATACATTCCTGGGAACCACCTGGAGATAAATATTATTACATTCCTGGGAACCACCTGCAGATAAATATTGATACTTTCCTGGGAACCCCCTGCAGATAAATATTGATACAGTCCTGGGAACCACCTGCAGATAAATATTATTACATTCCTGGGAACCCCCTGCAGATAAATATTGATACATTCCTGGGAACCCCCTGCAGATAAATATTGATACTTTCCTGGGAACCCCCTGCAGATAAATATTGATGCATTCCTGGGAACCACCTGCAGATAAATATTGATACAGTCCTGGGAACCCCCTGCAGATAAATATTGATGCATTCCTGGGAACCACCTGCAGATAAATATTGATACAGTCCTGGGAACCCCCTGCAGATAAATATTATTACATTCCTGGGCACCCTCTGCAGATAAATATTGATACATTCCTGGGAACCACCTGCAGATAAATATTGATACTTTCCTGGGAACACTCTGCAGATAAATATTGATACATTCCTGGGAACCACCTGCAGATAAATATTGATACTTTCCTGGGAACACTCTGCAGATAAATATTGATACATTCCTGGGAACCACCTGCAGATAAATATTGATACAGTCCTGGTAACCCCACGCAGATAAATATTGATATACTCCTGGGAAACCCCTGCAGATAAATATTGATACATTCCTGGGAACCACCTGCAGATAAATATTGATACATTCCTGGTAACCCCACGCAGATAAATATTGATATACTCCTGGGAAACCCCTGCAGATAAATATTGATACATTCCTGGGAACCCCCTGCAGATAAATATTGATACAGTCCTGGGGACCCCCTGCAGATAAATATTGATACATTCCTGGGAACCCCCTGCAGATAAATATTGATACATTCCTGGGAACCCCCTGCAGATAAATATTGATACATTCCTGGTAACCCCACGCAGATAAATATTGATATACTCCTGGGAAACCCCTGCAGATAAATATTGATACATTCCTGGGAAACCCCTGCAGATAAATATTGATACAGTCCTGGGGACCCCCTGCAGATAAATATTGATACATTCCTGGGAACCCCCTGCAGATAAATATTGATACAGTCCTGGGGACCCCCTGCAGATAAATATTGATACATTCCTGGGAACCCCCTGCAGATAAATATTGATACATTCCTGAGAACCCCCTGCAGATAAATATTGATACATTCCTGGTAACCCCACGCAGATAAATATTGATATACTCCTGGGAAACCCCTGCAGATAAATATTGATAAAGTCCTGGGAACCCCCTGCAGATAAATATTGATACATTCCTGGGAACTCACTGCAGATAAATATTGATACATTCCTGGGAACCCACTGCAGATGAATATTGATACAGTCCTGGGAACCCACTGCAGATAAATATTGATACAGTCCTGGGAACCCCCTGCAGATAAATATTGATACAGTCCTGGGAACCCACTGCAGATGAATATTGATACAGTCCTGGGAACCCACTGCAGATAAATATTGATACAGTCCTGGGAACCACCTTCAGATAAATATTGATATATTCCTGTGAACCCCCTGCAGATAAATATTGATACAGTCCTGGGAACACCCTGCAGATAAATATTGATACAGTATTGGGAATCCACTGCAGATGAATATTGATAGTGTCCTGGGAACCCCCTGCAGATAAATATTGATACAGTCCTGGGAACCCCCTGCAGATAAATATTGATACAGTCCTGGGAACGCCCTGTAGATAAATATTGATACAGTCCTGGGAACCCACTGCAGATAAATATTGATACATTCCTGGGAACCCCCTGCAGATAAATATTGATACATTCCTGGGAACCCCCTGCAGATAAATATTGATACATTCCTGGGAACCCCCTGCAGATAAATATTGATACATTCCTGGGAACCCCCTGCAGATAAATATTGATACAGTCCTGGGAACTGTGGAAGTTTTACATGCCGAGTAGAACTAATTTAAACATAGAATCCTCCCCCCTTGAACTCGTTTCTTAGGCTAGACCACTTTTGTTCCCATTTATTTCTGAAGGTGGATAGGGTGGTATTTTTCTGTTTCGTATGATTTTTATTAATTATCCATTCTGCCATATCTGTGAGGTTCAAGGGTATCGGTCGCAGAGGTATTCCTCTTTTCACATGGGTAGGAATATGGCTACATACCCAACAGGCGTTTATCCCACTTTTTTTGGCATACTTATATGACATATACAAAAAAATTTTCATATGTAATTCTCGTTTCTTTCGGGGTTCTTTTCTTCTCCCTTGGCAGGCTATACATATCAGTCCGATTAGTAGGTAAAACGTAAATAACAGCTTCATTATTTAAGTCTTTTCAAATTCAAATTCAACTGTCCTTATCTGATACTTTCTTGCAATGGGATGCGTGGATCCAAGTAGGTCTTTCCTTGACCTTTACAGCTGTATTTGTTGTCAAGAGTACTTGATATGGCCCTTCAAAGCGTGGCTGCAGACCGTTCTTCCTCTTAAAGACCTTTATGTAGACGTCATCTCCTGGTTCCAAATTATGGCACTTTCCTTCGGCCGGTTCCGTTTGAGCTTCCTTTACCTGTTGGTGAAAGCTGGAAATACATCTAGTTAATGCAATGCAATAGTTTAGCATATTTTCATCCATTTTATGAATGTCCATTTGTTTAACCGTAAAGGGTGCTGAGAATGGCAGCCTTTGGGGCCGTCCCATAACAATCTCATGTGGCGACAGTCCAGTTGTCCTGTTAGTTGCTGCTCGCATTATCATCAATGCTAAGGGTAACAGTTCAACCCATTTTAGTCCAGTTTCATTGCAAAGTTTAGAAAGTTTATTCTTCAGTACTCCGTTATATCTTTCTACCAGCCCTGCAGATTGTGGATGATAACTGCAGTGAAAATGCTGATTAATCTGCAAGGCTTTACATAGTTCCTTTATGATCATTCCAGTAAAATGTGATCCGTTGTCGCATGAAAGTTGCATAGGTATTCCAAACCTTGGTATGATTTCTTTTAGCAAACACTTCGCAACTGTTACAGCATCATTCTTTTTACATGGAAAAGCTTCAACCCATCTTGAAAACATATCTATGATTACCAACAGTATAAGTCCTTCAAAAAATGTTTTATTTTTTTATTTTTCTGTCTATTACCCCCCACCCTGTGTTGTTTTGCATTTTACGATTCCCTTATCACTTCTATTTGTCTTTTGATGCTTGATATTCAACCTTGCTGGCATTTCTGCTATCTATTCCTGGCTGCATGTTGTCAGTTTCTGTTCTAAGAATTAAAACCCATCTTTGAATCTAACAGCTATTTCTTACAATTCCCTTCTTTGAGAAGGAAATAACCCTTATTGACTTCTCACAATCGGCTCTTGACTAATCTAGCTAGTTCTTATTGCTCTCTCTCAACTTGGGCGTTAGTTAGTAGGGAGTCTTGAAGATTTCTCCCTTCTAATAGTCCATTCCGGTTTTCCAATTCTGCCCCGCCTGGGGTATCCTCTGTTTCTTCTATCTTCCTGATTGCAAGCAACATTACAGTTTAACATCTAATCAACAAATCATGGACTTAAAAGATTCTCCAGATCTCTATTTTACTCATATCCATCTTGTGGATAATTCTTACTAAACATGATTTCTCCTTAGCCCTCAATAAATATTGATACATTCCTGGGAACCCCCTGCAGATAAATATTGATACAGTCCTGGGAACCCCCTTCAGATAAATATTGATACACTCCTGGGATCCCACTGCAGATAAATATTGATACAGTCCTGGGAACCCCCTTCAGATAAATATTGATATATTCCTGTGAACCCACTGCAGATAAATATTGATACAGTCCTGGGAACCCCCTGCAGATAAATATTGATACAGTCCTGGGAACCCACTGCTGATAAATATTGATACAGTCCTGGGAACCCACTGCAGATGAATATTGATACAGTCCTGGGAACCCCCTGCAGATAAATATTGATACAGTCCTGGGAACCCACTGCAGATGAATATTGATACAGTCCTGGGAACCCCCTGCAGATAAATATTGATACAGTCCTGGGAACCCCCTTCAGATGAATATTGATACACTCCTGGGAACCCACTGCAGATAAATATTGATACAGTCCTGGGAACCACCTTCAGATAAATATTGATATATTCCTGTGAACCCCCTGCAGATAAATATTGATACAGTCCTGGGAACCCCCTGCAGATAAATATTGATACAGTCCTGGGAACCCCCTGCAGATAAATATTGATACAGTCCTGGGAATCCACTGCAGATGAATATTGATAGTGTCCTGGGAACCCCCTGCAGATAAATATTGATACATTCCTGGGAACCCCCTGCAGATAAATATTGATACAGTCCTGGGAACCCCCTGCAGATAAATATTGATACAGTCCTGGGAACCCACTGCAGATAAATATTGATACATTCCTGGGAACCCCCTGCAGATAAATATTGATACATTCCTGGGAACCCCCTGCAGATAAATATTGATACATTCCTGGGAACCCCCTGCAGATAAATATTGATACATTCCTGGGAACCCCCTGCAGATAAATATTGATACAGTCCTGGGAACCCCCTGCAGATAAATATTGATACAGTCCTGGGAACCCCCTGCAGATAAATATTGATACAGTCCTGGGTTACTGTTCTCTCCTGTTGCGCCCGACACCAGCCTGTGTATAAAAGCCCACGAAAGTGAGTTTAAATACTCACTGTTCTCTCCTGTTGCTCCCGATCTGTCATGTCCTGGGTTTGGTCTCTGACTACCATAACCATCTCCCTTTGCTTCTAGTAGGACTCCATTGGAGGGATTTCCCCTTTAAGCCCTCATGAAGGCTCCTTGCTGCCACACTGGGCCGAATGCTCCCTTGATGCCGAGACTCTTCCCCCTCTCCTCTGGCATTCAGCTCGTGCGTCCATGTCTTGATCAGGCTGTGATGAGGACAGAAGCCGAGTGGTTCTGGAAGAAGGTGAAAGGAGCGTTGGTGAGCAGCGTATTGGTGAGTAGGGGTCGTTTGACGGCATTACTGCTAAATAAGGGGAAGCTGATCGGGTGGGAATTGGCTGGATTGGATTCATCCTGTTTTTTTGTGGATAGGACATACCTGGGCAACCTCCCACATTGTCGGCTGGATGCCAGTGTCGGAGCAGCACTCGCTCAGTACCGGCACTGGGAGCGTCACCCTGGATTAAGAGCGCAACTCTCGGGAGTGGGGCTTGAACCCACAACTTTCTGACTCAGAGGTGAGAGAGATACTCACTGAGCCAAGGTGGAGACAGCTTGGAAAACACGATGGTTGAGCGGGGATGTAAAGAGTAGTGTTAAGGATAAGCAGCCAGCTTGCAAAACATACGAGAAACCATTGGGCAAAAACAGGTGAAAGTAAAGTTGCAGAAAACAGCCCAAGCAATAATAAAAAGTTTTTAAGAGCGTAAGAATTCGGAGCAGGAGTCGGCCATTCGGCCCCTCGAGCCTGCTCTGCCATTCAATAAGATCATGGCTAATCTTCGACCTCAACTCCACTTTCCCGCCCGAACCCCATATCCCTTGATTCCCCTAGAGTCCAAAAATCTATCGATCTCAGCCTTGAATATACTCAACGACTGAGCATTCACAGCCCTCTGGGGTAGAGAATTCCAAAGATTCACCACACTCTGAGTGAAGAAATTTCTCCTCATCTCAGTCCTAAATGGCCGACCCCTTATTCTGAGACTGTGACCCCTGGTTCTAGACTCTCCAGCCAGGGGGAAACAACCTCTCAGCATCTACCCTGTCAATCCCCCTCAGAATCTTGTATGTTTCAATGAGATCACCTCTCATTCTTCTAAACTCCAGAGAGTAGAGGCCCATTCTGCACAATCTCTCCTCATAGGATATATATATTTTCAAGCATATGTACAGTTAATAAAGTGCGAAAGAAAAATTTGGTCCATTTAAAAATTATACATCGAAATGAAACACCTAAAACTGAGGAGAAACAAAAACCACAGTTATTAAATATTTCACCTTCAGTTTTTCTCAGGATCGGGGGGAATGTTGGCTCAATTCCATATTAGATTCCAAGGAATGTCAGGAAAAGAACTAGACAGTACAACAACAACTTGTATTTATATAGCGCCTTTAATGTAGTAAAACGTCCCAAGGCGCTTCACAGGAGTATTTTAAGACAAAAAATTTGACACCGATCCACACAAGGATAATTTAGGGCAGGTGACCAAAAGCTTGGTCAAAGAGGGAGGTTTTAAGGAGCGTCTTAAAGGAGGAAAGAGAGGTAGTGAGGCAGAGAGGTTTAGGCAGGGAATTCCAGAGCTTAGGGCCCAGGCAACTGAAGGCACGGCCACCAGTGGTTGAGCGATTATAATCAGGGGATGCGCAAGAGGCCAGAATTGGAGGAGCGCAGAGATCTCGGGGGGGTTGTGGGGCTGGAGGAGGTTACAGAGATAGGGAGGGGGGCGAGGGCCACGGAGGGATTTGAACACAAGGATGGGAATTTTGAAATCGAGGCGCTGCTTGACCGGGAGCCAATGTAGGTCAGTGAGCACAGGGGTGATGGGTGAACGGGACTTGGTGCGAGTTAGGACACGGGCAGCCGAGTTTTGGATGACCTCAAGTTTACGTAGGGTGGAATGTGGGAGGTCAGCCAGGAGTGCGCTGGAATAGTCTAGTCTAGAGGTAACATATCGCATATAGGGGGAAAAATTAGGTCGCGCCCCATTTGGGGTGCAAATATCGTCTGGACGCAAATATTAGCGCCTGGCGCTAATTATCGCCACTGACTGGAAACTTCACTTTTACCGCCCCGGGAGGTGAGTGGAGCACTAAAGCAGGCGCTGCACACCTGTCTTAAGGCGCAAAGGCCGAGCAGTGAGGCGCTAACTCAGAGCGCGAGCGCAGCGCAGCTGCTGCCAGTTAGCGAGGGAACACAGACACACTGGCGCCGGCCACTTCTTAAAGCGGGGGGGGCCAACTTGCTCCCCAGCCACACCCTGCTCATTGCAGCCTTGAATCTCGGCCTGGAGAGACCTGTGAATCCATTTTGCTGCCAAGGATGGAGAGGGTGAGAGAACGAGCTCATCGCTTCACCGAGCGGGCCTTGGATGCTCTGGTTGGCGCGGTGGAGCGCAGAAGATGTATACTCTTCCCTGAGAGTGGCAGGAGGCCTTTGCCATGCGAGTACAGAAGAGTGTGGAGGGAGGTGGCTCAGAGCGTCTCCGCCAGGAACATGGTGCCCAGGACCCATACTCAATGCCGCAAAAAGTTCAACGACCTCACTCGGGTCGTCAGGGTGAGTGGCTTTTTCTCAATACCTCTCCATCCCTCCATCTCAATCTCACTCTATGGCCAGAGGGTCTTCAAACCCCAATGCACAACACTCATCCAACACCTATGGCCCTTTCATGAAACACACACACACATTCCACACTTTGCATACAGTAAGGGCTATTCACCTATGGGAGACACATCAGGCAAAACCATGGCTGCATACAGTAAGGGCTATTCACCTATGGGAGGCACATCAGGCAAGACCATGGCTGTATATTTACTCAGATGCTGTCCTTTTTCTTACAGGCCAAGCTGGCGCATAATCGGAGACAGCAGCAACGGACAGGTGGAGGGCGGCCTCAGCTGCAACCCCTCAGCGATCTTGAGGAGCGCGTCCACAGGATTGTGGCAAGCCGGGTGATCGGTCCCGTCGCCACTGGGGACGCCGACCCCGTTGTGGACAGCAATGGTAAGGTCATCACCTTTTTGTCCTCTGTCCTTCCACTTGTCCCTCACAATACCAGCCTTTGACACTTTCAATCCAACTTGCTAACTCGCTGCACTTATTCCTCCCTTACTGCCACCCTGTCCTCACGCTAAAGCCACTCTTGTACCTCCCTGCTTTCAGATGGTGATTCACCAGCTGAGGAGATGGGCCCTGAAGCTGCCACTGGGAGTGAAGCTGCAGCCGAGGAGGAAGAGGAAGCCGGAGCATCAGTGCCACCCTCTCCCGAGGAAGCCCATGCCCACACTGGGAACACGCCTTCCCTGGAGGGGAGCAGGGGGGAAGGGTCTGATGAGGGTGAAGCTCCAGGACCCAGCGGGCTGCAGCAATGCCATGGGGGTAGGGAAGAACGGGGGCCTTCTCCCCAGAGGGAGAGTATGCCAGAGACTCCTACTGCAATGGACGCAGAGGAGGAGCGGCTGATCGCAGAAATGAACACCCAGGCGGTGGGCATGCACACTGAGCTCATGGGTGCAGTGGGAAGGGTGCCCGAATGCATTGAGTCACTGGCAAGGAGTGTGGAGCACTTCGTTGTAGCACAGGCGGATGCCACACTAACGCTTAGTGCTGCAATTCAGTCACTGGCTGCCGTGATCCCATCTCTGACTGCTCTCATGCAGACTCAGATTGAGGCCACGCGAGCACAGACTGCTGCCAACCTCGATGGTTCGTTCACATGTCCCCGGGGCTCTCACCGCGCCGCAGCAGGCCAGCAATCTGTTCTCCAGCAGATTGCTCCGGATGCTGAAGTGCTGCCCCGTGGGAGTGCCAGTGTGTCGGGCGAGCAGGGAGTTGCTGTCCTCTCTCACGATAAAAATGAGAAGTCGCACAACACCAGGTTATAGTCCAACTGATTTATTTAATTTTACAAGCTTTCGAAGCAGTTCGCTCCTTCGTCAGGTAAGTTAGCTGACGAAGGAGCGAACTGCTTCGAAAGCTTGTAAAATTAAATAAATCAGTTGGACTATAACCTGGTGTTGTGCGACTTCTCATTTTTGTCCACCCCAGTCCAACGCCGGCATCTCCACATCATGACCTCTCTCACGATGACAGCATTCCTGCTGCCAACACTGTCACTTCTCCACTGCACTTGCCACCGCCTGTAGGACAGACTGCTGCCGCCCATGCAGAGTTGGTGCAGTCTGCAGCCGGGCCCTCCAGGCCCAGAACTGGTCGAGGCTGTCCTTCAGGGGCATCTGCAGTGTCAGGGTCTGACGAGCAGCAGCCTTCCACCAGCCTTGCTGCAGCCACTGAGGTCCCATTACGGAGGAGCAGTAGGGTTAGAAGGGGGGAAGTGCGCAAGGGAAGGAGATCACCCTCGAAGGGCAAAAAGTAGGAGGTGTGACAAAATGCTGGTCATTTTTTTATTAAAGGTCGAGGTTCATGGTCCAACTTTTGTTTAGTGTTTTGGACATTATCTCCAGGTTGTGAGAACCAGTTATGTTATTGACTGTTTTTTTGTGTTTATTTCTATGAGTTTGTCATGAGGAATTGACACACACAGAGTTTGTAAAATAAATAAGTTTTTGTATTCAAAATATACATGGTTGGTGTTTGGAATTATTGGTGCCTTGGCCGGCTTAGGGGTTGCGTGCTGGGTTCATTGATGTTGTTAGCAATGGCAGAAGCCATTTCCACAGCAGGGGCCCTAGAAGCGGCTTGCTATTAGCCGTTGACGGACGGCCCTTGCAGTTTCACCATTGTGGGCTGCCCTCCCGCCTTGGTGCTGCTGATGATCATCCTCCTCGTCCTCTTCCTCCTCTTCCTCCTCCTCCTCTGGTGGTGCTCCAAGGCCTGGTGGCATTAGCTGGGTCCTGACGATTGCCATGTTGTGCAACATGCAGCACACAACTACGAAGTTGGATACTCGCTCAGGCGAGTACTGCAGGGCTCCTCCAGAATGGTCGAGACAGCGGAACCGTTGCTTCAGCACGCCGATTGTGCGCTCAATTATGTTCCTGGTAGCTTGATGGCTCTCATTGTACCGCAGCTCAGCAGGGGTGTTGGGCGTACGGAGCGGTGTCATCAGCCAGGTGCTCAATGGATACCACTTGTCCCCGAGAAGCCAACCAACTGGCTGATGCGGTGCCTCGAAAAGTTCTGCCACAGTAGTCTGGCGCAGGATAAAAGCATCGTGGCAGCTGCCAGGATAGTGGGCATTGACAGCGAGTATCAGCTGTCTGTGGTCACAGACCAACTGAACATTCAAGGAATGGAACCCCTTTCTGTTCCGGAATTCCTCGGCATTCTCATGCGGAGCACGCAAAGCCACATGCGTGCAGTCAATGGCGCCCTGCACCATGGGGAAGCCCGCTATCCTCGCAAAGCCCAGAGCGCGGTCACGCTGTTTGTCTGGGGTCATGGGGAAAGAGATGAACTCTCGTCTCCTTTTAAAGAGGGCATTTGTGACCTGCCGGATGCAGCAATGCACCGCGAACTGGGAGATATTGGCGAGGTCCCCAGCAGCAGCTTGAAATGAGCCAGTAGCGTAGAAGTTGAGAGCCACTGTGACCTTCACTGCCACCGACAGAGACGTCCTGGACCTCAGTTGAGGCTGCAGATCTGGCTGCAGCAGGTGGCAGAGCTCAGTGACCACCTCCTTGCTGAATCGCAGCCTTCGCAAACACAGCTCCTCAGACATATGAATGTAGGAGAGCTGTTCACGATATACCCTGGGAGGGTAAGCTCTCCTGTACATACGCCTGTTGGCCCTCCTCCGTCTGGCCATCATTGCCACTCTCTCTCTGCGTCTCTGTGTCCTCCGATTCAGCTGGAGCAGGACGACGCCCCCAATCAGTGCAGCCCCCATAGTCTCTTTGCAAGCAAAGTAATGAAGGACAGCAACTAAAGTACTAGCGAAGTTAGGATCAGTAGGCAAAACTACCTCACAAAGCGTTGAGTCAATGCAGAAGTCTCTCTTTCTCTCTCTCCGAATCTCTCTCTCTCTCTCAGAACGAGTGGTGCAAAAATGTCAACCACAGAAAAAGACAGGAAGAGGCCCCCTTTAAATAGCGCCCCCCCCAGCCCCACAGCGATTGATAGCATTCCAGTCTTCCAGTCGTTGGATGCGCCAGGCGGTAAGGCAGGGGGCGCCACTCAATTTCCGCTCCGGGGCGCCACAAGGGCGTTGCACCATGGAATGACGTCACAATCTGCGCGCGCAGGTGGTCGCAGCGATAAAGTTTAGCGCCGCCGCACAATCTCTAGTTAAGTTCCCGAGCGGCGCAAACATCGCTGCACCCGGGCGTTAGCGGCTTTGCGCCCCATTAGCGCCCTCTTAAGGCGCTAACGGGAGGCGCAGCCAACTGAATTTTTACCCCAAGTTGTTTTGGAGTAGGGGTACGGTATGTTATCTTCTTCTTAGGCAGTCGCTCGGAACCGAGGATGACTCGCTTCCACATTAAAAATGAGTTCTCAGGTGACAGATGAGTCCAATGCGGGACCGACAGTCTCTGTCACAGGTGGGGCAGACGGTGGTTGAAGGGGCGGGTGGGTGGGGTGCTTGGGTTGACGTGCGCTCCTTCCGCTGTTCGCGCTTGGCTTCCGCTTGCTCCCGGCGAAGTGACTCGAGGTGTTCGGCACCTTCCCGGATGCTTCTCCTCCACTTTGTGCGGTCTTGGGCCGGGGATTCCCAGGTGTCGGTGGGGATGTTGCACTTTTTCCAAGGAGGCTTTGAGGGTGTCCTTGAAGCGTTTCCTCTGCCCACCTGGGGCTCTCTTGCCGTGCCGGAGCTCCGAGTAGAGCGCTTGTTTTGGGAGTCTCGTATCGGGCATGCGGACAATGTGACCCGTCCATCGGAGCTGATCGAGCGTGGTCAAAGCTTCGATGCTGGGGATGTTGGCCTGAGCGAGAACACTGACGTTGGTGCGCCTATCCTGCCAATGGATTTGCAGGATCTTGCGGAGGCAGCGTTGGTGGTACCTCTCCAGTGCTTTGAGGTGCCTGCTGTACATTATTCTAAGATTATGCCCCCTAGTTCTAGTCTCACCCATCAGTGGAAACATCCTCCCCGCCTCCACCCGATCAAGCCCCCTCACAATCTTATATGTTTCGATAAGATCGCCTCTCATTCTTCTGAATTCCAATGAGTAGAGGCCCAACCTACTCAACCTTTCCTCATAAATCAACCCCCTCATCTCCGGAATCAACCGAGTGAACCTTCTCTGAAGTGCCTCGAGAGCAAGTATATCTTTTCTTAAATATGGAAACCAAAACTGTACGCAGTATTCCAGGTGTGGCCTCACCAGTACCTTGTATAACTGAAGCAAGACTTCCCTGCTTTTATACTCCATCCCCCTTGCAATAAAAGCCAAGATTCCATTGGCCTTCCTGATCACCTGCTGTACCTGCATATTAACCTTCTGTGTTTCATGCACCAGGACCCCCAGATCCCTTTGTACTGTAGCACTTTGCAGTTTCTTTCCATTTAGATAATAACTTGCTCTTTGATTTTTTCTGCCAAAGTGCATAACCTCACACTTTCCAACATTATATTCCATCTGCCAAATTTCCACCCACTCACTTAGCCTGTCTATGTCCTTTTGCAGGTTTTTTATGTCCTCCTCACTCACTGCTTTTCCTCCCATCTTTGTATCGTCAGCAAACTTGGATACGTTGCACTTGGTCCCCTCCTCCAAATCGTTAATATAGATTGTAAAGAGTTGGGGTCCCAGCACTGACCCTTGCAGAACACCACTAGTTACTGATTGCCAACCCGAGAATGAACCATTTATCCCAACTCTCTGTTTTCTGTTAGATAGCCAATCTTCCACCCATGCCAGTATATTACCCCCAATCCTGTGATTTTTTATCTTGTGCAGTAATCTTTTGTGTGGCACCTTATCAAATGCCTTTTGGAAGTCCAAATACACCACATCCACTTGTTCCCCTTTATCCACCCTGTTTGTTACGTCCTCAAAGAATTCGAGCAAATTTGTCAAGCATGATTTCCCCTTCATAAAACCATGCTGACTCTGTCCGATTAAATTATGCTTATCCAAATGTCCTGTTACTGCTTCCTTAATAATGGACTCCAACATTTTACCAACCACAGATGTTAGGCTAACTGGTCTATAGTTTCCAGCCTTTTGTCTACCTCCCTTTTTAAATAAGGGCGTTACATTAGCAGTTTTCCAATCTGCTGGGACCTTTCCCGAATCCAGGGAGTTTTGGAAAATTACCACCAATGCATCCGCAATCCCTACCGCTGCTTCTCTCAAGACCCTAGGATGTAAGCCATCAGGCCCAGGGGATTTATCCGCCTTACGTCCCATTATCTTACCGAGTACCATCTCCTTAGTGATTTTAATCATGTTTAGCTCCTCCCCCCCATAGCCTCCCGTTTGTCCAGTGTTGGGATATTTTTAGTGTCCTCTACTGTAAAGACTGATACAAAATATTTGTTCAGCATATTTGCCATCTCCGTGTTCCCCACTACTAATTTCCCGGTCTCGTCCTCTAAGGGACCAACATTCACTTTAGCCACCCTTTTTCTTTTTATATAACTGTAGAAACTCTTGCTATCTGTTTTTATATTTTTTGCTAGTTTACTTTCATAATCTATCTTCCCCTTCTTAATTAATCTTTTAGTTATTCTTTGCTGGCTTTTAAATGCTTCCCAATCTTCTATCCTCCCACTAGATTTGGCTACTTTATAAAACCCCTTGTTTTCAGTCGGATACTATCCTTTATTACTTTACTTAGCCACGGATGGCTGTCTTTTCATTTACGCCCCTTTTTCCTCAGTGGAATATATTTTTCTTAAAAGTTGTGAAATACCTCCTTGAATGTACACCACTGCTCCTGTACCGTCTTACACCTTAATCTATTTTCCCAGTCCACTTTAGTCAACTCTGCTCTCATACCTTCATAGTCTCCTTTATTTAAGCTTAGTACGCTGGTTTGAGATCCAACTCTCTCACCCTCCAACTGAATTCGGAATTCAACCATGTTATGGTCACTCATTCCAAGGGGATCCTTTACTAGGACATTTTTTATTAATCCTGTCTCATTACACAGGACCAGATCTAAGATTGCCTGCCCCCTGGTTGGTTCAGTAACATACTGCTCAAGGAACCCATCCCTAATGCACTCTATGAACTCTTCCTCAAGGCTGCCCTGCCCAATTTGTCCAGTCAATATGAAAGTTAAAATCTCCCATGATTATAGTTGTTCCCTTATTACAAGCCCCAACTATTTCCTGATTTAAACTCCGACCAATAGAGTTACAACTGTTAGGAGGCCTATAGACTACGCCCACTAGTGACTTTTTCCCCTTATTATTCCTTATCTCCACCCAAACTGTTTCACTATAAGAACATAAGAACATAAGAAATAGGAGCAGGAGTAGGCCAATCGGCCCCTCGAGCCTGCTCCGCCATTCAATAAGATCATGGCTGATCTGATCCTAACCGCCAATCTACTATCTATCACAGAACCATCTCCTGCATCTAACAGAATTGCACACACGAAATAGGAGCAGAATCAGGCTACACGGTCCCTGGGCCCGCTCCACTACCCACAGGGCCATGACCGATCCGAACCTAGACTCATGTCCAAATTCCTGCCCGCTCCCCGTAACCCTTAATGCCCTTTACTTCTAGGAAACTGTCTATTTCTGTTTTAAATTTATTTAATGATGTAGCTTCTACAGCTTTTTGTGGCAGCATATTCCATGGACCTACCACCCTCTGAGTGAAGTAGTTCCTCCTCATCTCAGTTTTGAAAGAGCAGCCCCTTATTCTAAGACTATGTCCCCTAGTTCTAGTCTCACCCGTCATCGGGAACATCCTCCCCGCATCCACCCGATCCAACCCCTTCACAATCTTATATGTTTCAATAAGATTGCCTCTCATTCTTCTGAACTCCAATGGGTAGAGTCCCAATCTACCCAACCTCTCCTCATATGACCACCCCCTCATCCCCGGGATTAACCGAGTGAACCTTTTTTGCACTGCCTCGAGAGCAAGGATGTCTTTCCTTAAGTAAGGACACCAAAACTGTATGCAGTATTCCAGGTGCGGTCTCACCAATACCTTGTACAACTGAAGCAATACCTCCCTATTTTTATATTCTATCCCCCTAGCAATGAAAGCCAACATTCCATTTGTCTTCTTAATCACTTGCTGCACCTGCATACTAACCTTTTGAGTTTCGTGCACCAGGACCCCCAGATCCCTTTGCACTTCAGTACTCTCCAGTTTCTTGCCATTAAGATAATAAATTGCTCTAGGATTTTTCCTGCCAAAGTGCATCACCTCACACTTTCCAGTGTTGTATTCCATCTGCCAAATCTCTGCCCACTTACTTAGCCTGTCTATGTCCCCTTGCAGGTTTTTTATGTCCTCCTCACTCACTACTTTCCCTCCCATCTTTGTATCATCTGCAAATTTTGATATGTTACACTTGGTCCCTTCCTCCAAATCGTTAATATAGATTGTAAAGAGTTGGGGACCCAGCACTGACCCCTGTGGAACACCACTAGTTACTGATTGCCAGTCTGAGAATGAACCATTTATCCCAACTCTTTGCTTTCTGTTAGATAGCCAATCCTCTATCCATGCCAGAATATTACCCCCAATCCCGTGATTTTTTACCTTAAGCAATAATCTTTTGTGTGGTACCTTGTCAAATGCCTTTTGGAAGTCTAAATACACTACGTCCACTGGTTCCCCTTTATCCACTCTATATGTTACTTCCTCAAAGAACTCCAGCAAATTTGTCAAACATGACTTCCCCTTCGTAAAACCATGCTGACTTTGTCCTATTAAATTATGATTATCCAAATGTCCTGTTACTGTTTCCTTAATAATGGACTCCAAAATTTTACCTACCACAGATGTTAGGCTAACCGGTCTATAGTTAACAGCCTTCTGTCTACTGCCCTTTTTAAATAAGGGTGTTACATTAGCAGTTTTCCAGTCTGCCAGGACCAGGGAGTTTTGAAAAATTATTACCAATGCATCTACAATCCCTACCGCCACTTCCTTCAAGACTCTAGGATGTAAGCCATCAGGTCCAGGTGATTTATCCGCCTTGAGTCCCATTATTTTACCGAGTACCACTTCCTTAGTGATTTTGATCGTGTTTAGCTCCTCTCCCCCTAGAGCCCCCTGTTTGTCCAGTGTTGGGATATTCTTAGTGTCCTCTACTGTAAAGACTGATACAAAATATTCATTCAGTGTTTTTGCCATCTCCATATTTCCCACCATTAATTTCCCGGTCTCATCCTCTAAGGGACCAACATTTACTTTAGCCACCCTTTTTCTTTTTATATAACTATAAAAACTCTTACTATCTGTTTTTATATTTTTTGCTAATTTACTTTCATAATCTATCTTCCCTTTCTTAATCAATCTTTTTGTTATTTTTTGCTGCCTTTTAAAGTTTTCCCAATCCTCTGTCCTCCCACTAGATTTCGCTACCTTATATGCCCTTGTTTTTAGTCGAATACTATCCTTAATTTCTTTACTTAGCCACGGATGACTGTCCTTTCTTTTACACCCTTTTCTTTTCAGTGGAATATATTTTTTTTGGAAGTTGTAAAATAACTCCTTGAATGTACACCACTGATCATGTGTCGTCTTACCCTTTAATCTATTTTCCCAATCCACTCTACTCAATTCCGCTCGCATACCTTCATAGTCTCCTTTATTCAAGCTCAGCACGCTTGTTTGAGATCCAACCTTCTCACCCTCTAATTGAATATGGAATTCAACCATGTTATGGTCACTCATTCCAAGGGGATCCTTTACTAGGACATTTTTAATTAATCCTGTCTCGTTACACAGGACCAGATCTAAGGTTGCTTGCCCCCTGGTCGGTTCAGTTACATACTGCTCAAGAAACCCATCCCTAATACACTCAATGAACTCATCCTCAAGGCAGCCCTGCCCCATTTGATTTGTCCAATTAATATGATAGTTAAAATCCCCCATAATTATAGATGTTCCCTTATTACATGCCTCAACTATTTCCTGATTGATACTCCGTCCAACAGAGTTGCAACTGTTCGGAGGCCTATAGACTACGCCCACTAGTGTTTTTTTCCCCTTATTATTCCTTATCTCCACCCAAACTGTTTCATTATCATGATTTTTTGACCCAATATCATTACTCTGTATTACAGTGATTCCTTCCTTTATTAACATAGCCACCCCACCTCCCCTTCCTTCCTGCCTGTCCTTCCTGATCGTTAAATAACCTGGTATGTTTAATTCACAGGCATTGTCACCCTGCAGCCATGTTTCTGTAATGGCCACAATATCATAACCATATGTAGTTATTTGTGCCATTAACTCGTCTATTTTGTTACGAATGCTACGTGCATTCAGATAGAGAACTTTCAAATATGCTTTGTGGCACTTAGTTCCTGCTTTTTCACTTTTTACCACTTTACCTTTTACTCCACACACTCTGTCCCTTCCTGCCACGCTCTGATTTGTGATTCCCCTACTGCTACCTATGTCTATGACCCTCTCTGTTGTCATTTTTATTTTTTGCTCTCTTGAAACCTCCCCCCCACTAATTAGTTTAAAGCCCTCTCCACAGCCCTAGTTATTCGATTCGCCAGGACACTAGTCCCAGCACTGGCCAAGTGAAGTCCGTCCCAACGGAACAGCTCTCTCCTGCCCCAGTACTGGTGCCAGTGTCCCAAGAAGCAAAACCCATTTTTCCCACACCAGTCTTTGAGCCACGCATTCAACTCCCTGATTTTATTTACCCTAGCCAAATTTGCTCGTGGCTCAGGTAGTAATCCAGAGATTATTACCCTCGAGGTTCTGCTTTTTAATTTGGCCCCTAGCTGCTCAAACTCCCTCAGCAGAACCTCTTTCCTTGTTCTATCTATGTCATTGGTACCAACATGGACCACGACAACTGGATCCTCCCCCTCCCACTCCAAGTTTCTCTCCAGCCCAGAGGAGATGTCCTTAACCCTGGCACCGGGCAGGCAACACAACCTTCGGGACTCTCGCTCTTGGCTGCAAAGAACCCTATCTATCCCCCTAATGATACTATCCCCTACCACTACAACATTTCTTTTTACTCCCCCCACTTGAATGGCCCCCCTTACCACGGTGCTGTGGCCAGGTTGCTCATCCTCCCTGCAGTCCCCGCTCCTATCCATACAGGGAGTAAGAGCCTCGAACCTGTTGGACAAGAGCAAGGGCTGCGGCTCCTCCAACACTACCTCCTGGATCCCTGTACCTGCCTCACTCGTAGTCACACCTTCCTGTCCCTGACCACGGGCTACTTCTGAATTAGTTACTCTAATTGGTGTGACTACCTCCTGAAACACGGAGTCCAGGTAACTCTCCCCCTCCCTGATGTGTCGCAGTGTTTGAAGCTCGGACTCCAGCTCATCAACACGGAGCCGGAGTTCCTCGAGCAGCCAACACTTACTGCAAATGTGTTCACCGTGAACATCAATGGTGTCCACCAGCTCCCACATATTGCAGCAGTAACACATCACCTGCTCTCCCATTCTATGTAATTAATTAAAAATTTATTATTTACCCTTCAGTTAATTTATGCCAGCAGTCTCCACTACACCACAGATACCCGAGAAACTATAAACTATAGAATTGAAGTTTTGTATAAAAAAAAGAGAAATACTCACCAACCAATCACTTACCTGCTTTCTGGTGACGTCACACTTCGATTATTTTTTACCTCTCTCCTGCTCTCGGCTTGGTGAAAGCCTACCTGGTCGCTGCCGCCTTTTACCGCCGCCGCCTCGCCGCTGTTGCTCCACCCAGGTCCGCCGCCTCTGATCCTTTGACCCAATATCATTTCTCACTATTGCAGTGATTCCATCCTTTATTAACATAGCCACCCCACCTCCCTTTCCTTCCTGTCTGTCCTTCCTAATAGTCAAATACCCCTGGATGTTTAGTTCCCAGTCATGGTCACCTCACAGCTATGTTTCTGTAATGGTCACCAGATCATACCCATGTGTAGTTATTTGTACCGTCAACTCGTCTATTTTGTTACAAATGCTGCGTGCATTCAGATAAAGAACTTTTAAACATGTTTTGTGACAATTTATTCCTGCTTTTACCCCCTTTACTACTTTACCTTTATCTTTATATATTCTGTCCCTTCCTGACACACTCTGGTTTTTAATTTCCCCACTGCTAATTTGCTCTATTGCCTTCTCCGCTGACATTTTTATTCTTCGCTCTCTTGAAACCTCCCCTCCCATTAATTGGGGATGGGCGATAAATGCTGGGCCTCGCCAGCGACGCCCGCAATAAACGAATAAAAAAAGGAATTTCAAAGGAATTTAAAAAAAAAGTAATTTTGAAAGACTGAGGAGGTGCATTTCCTCGGGAGTTCAATGCGGATCTGTGTGGAATAATTAGTGTGGGGGGGGGCAGGGGGGAAAGACCCAAAAGTGTCAGCGTGTGTTAAATGGAAGAGTGGGGCTGATCAGCAAAGGTTCAGGGTGAGTGCAGCACAGTGAATGACAGAGATAAACATTGGGAATAAGGCAGTGGGCCTCTTTAGCAGAGGGGCGGAGGGCAGGTTGAAAGAGTTGTTGTCATGTGAGATGTGGGTTCAGATCCCATCCAGATTATCGTGTACATTCCTGGACATTTCATCACAGGAATGATATTACTGCCCTTGAGAGATAAATATGGTTCCGGATATGAGGAAATGCAGTTATAAAGAACGGCCGAGGAAGTTTTCTTCACAAAGGAGACTCTGGGATGACCACAGTGGAGTTCTCAAGAATATTGAAGGGGACACGCCAACTGTTCAAAGTAAGTTGCGCACTGGGGTGTAACTAACTGGGATTCAGGAGCTAACGGGGAGGAGGTCAGGAGTAGGAAGGGAAGGCAGGGAGGACTTTTACCCCCAGAGGGGGACCGAGTTTTTGGAATAAGTTGCCAGGGAAGGACATTGAAGTGGACATTGTCCATGGGGGCTCAAAGGGCAATTAGATAGAGAAGGGGATCGAGGGATTGGAAGATTGAGGGGTGATCTAATCGAGGTGTTTGATATGTTAAAAGGATTCGATCGGGTAGATGGAGAGAAACTATTTCCTCTGGTGGGGGGAGTCCAGAACAAGGGGGCAGAACCTTAAAATTAGAGCCAGGCCGTTCAGGGGTGATGTCAGGAAGCACTTCCTCACACAAAGGGGGGTGGAAATCTGGAACTCTGCCCCCCCAAAAAGCTGTCGAGGCTGGGGGTCAATTGGAGCTTTCCAGACTGAGATGGCTGGATTTTTGTTGGGTAAGGGTATCGAGGGATATGGAGCAAAGGCGGGTAAATAGAGTTGCGGTGCAGATCAGCGGTGATCTGATTGAATGGCAGAGCAGGCCCGAGGGGCTGAATGGACTCCTCCTGTTCCTATGAGACGGGGTTGGAGAGGTGGAAAGATCTGTCATGAACTTTGTGTGATCCGATCAGTGCTGAGTTCACGGCAGAGCCAGCCAATCCCTGAGCTAGAGGTGGGGGAGACCCCGCCCCCATCACTATCTAGTGACGACCCCCCCCGCCCCCCCCACTCTCACACACACACCCCACTCCCCTGCCCCCACTGTCTGAGCTGACATACCATGAATTGCCCTCTCCCGGGTGAGATGCCGTGGGGCGTGCAGTGCCTGTGAGACCCTACCCTGACGAGGAGTCAGTCAGGGAGAAAATAGCGGGGGAGCAATGGGGGAATTAGGAACATAGGAACTGGAGTCGGCCGTGATCTGTAGCTTAACGCCATCTATCCGCCTTGGTTGCACATCCCTTAAAACCCTTGACGGTCAAAAATCTATCAATTTGAATTAAATTGATGGCACCTATAGTGGTGGAAGTCGTGTTAGTCCAGCTAAGAGAAGGAGATTGGATTCCCCTAGGAGCTGGACCATGGGAAGTCTTAGAAAGAAAGAAAGACTTGCATTTATATAGCGCCTTTCACGACCACCGGACATCTCAAAGCACTTTACAGCCAATGAGGTACTTTTGGAGTGTGGTCACTGTTGTAATGTGGGAAACCAATTTACGCACAGCAAGCTCCCACAAACAGCAATGTGATAATGACCAGATCATCTGTTTTTGTTATGTTGATTGGCCAGGACACCGGGGAGAACTCTCCCTGCTCTTCTTCGAAATAGCGCCATGGGATCTTTTACGTCCACCTGAGAGAGTAGACGGGGCCTCGGTTTAACATCTCACCCGAAAGACGGCACCTCCGCAGTGCGGCGCTCCCTCAGTACTGCCCCTCCGACAGTGCAGCGCTCCCTCAGTACTGCCCCTCCGACAGTGTGGCGCTCCCTCAGTACAGCCCCTCCGACAGTGCGGCGCTCCCTCAGTACCGCCCCTCCGACAGTGCGGCTCTCCCTCAGTACTGCCCCTCCGACAGTGCGGCTCTCCCTCAGTACAGCCCCTCAGTACTGCACTGGGAGTGTCAGCCTAGCTTTATGTGCTCAAGTCTCTGGAGTGGGACTCGAACCCACAACCTGCTGACTCAGAGGCGAGGGTGCTACCCACTGAGCCACGGCTGACACTTGCTGACACTTCGGTACTTGCCATCCCGACCCAGGTACGCTCCGTTAATATGATATCCACCAAAGTGAACATCAAAGGTTTATAGTCCTTTATCTCAGTGAAGATCTCAGTTGCTAATGTATAACTGCAGATTACATATTAGCCTGAGCTCTGTCAACAATTTGGTGAATCTTCCCGTTAGTACAAGATCACCAGATCCACCTGCAATACACATGCTGCCCCTGTATTATTGGCTTATTCATCTTCTCTCCCATGTGGATCGGCGTCTCGGGACGAAGATCGGGCCCATCGCTTTGGTGTTCGCCGGAGTCGTCGGAGTCACCGTAACCGGATTCATCATCTTTTACATTAGCTTCGTGCTGGGCCGCTACGTCTTCCCGAAGTGTGCCACCGTGGAATGGGGACAGGACGTCGACGTGTCGCTCATCCGCCAGTTCATGGAGGCGATCGACAGCAAGCGGATCGAGGAGAACTTGCGGTACGTGGGGGAAGGGGGGCTGTCACCCTAGATGTGACCGATTCTGGCCGCCACACTGTAGGAAGGATCTCTAGGCCTTGGAGAGGGTGCGGAGGAGATTGACCAGAATGGTCCCAGGGATGAGGGACTTCAGTTATGTGGAGAGACTGGAGAAGCTGGGGTTGTTTCCTTAGAGCAGAGAAGGTTAAGGGGAGATTTAATAGAGGCGTTCAAAATCATGAGGGGTTTTGATAGAGTAAATAAGGAGAAACTGTTTCCAGTGGCAGGAGGGTCGGTAACCAGAGGACACAGATTGAAGATAATTGGCAGAAAAAGCCAAGGGGAAATGAGATGGCATTGTTTTACACAGCGAGTTGTTGTGATCTGGAATGCGCTGCCTGAAAGGGCGGTGGAAACAGATTCAATAGTGACTTTCAAAAGGGAAATCGGATAAATACTTGAAGGAAAGAAATTTACAGGGCTATGGGGCCCTGTACCAATCCCAAACTAATCCCACTGCCCCGCTCTCTCCCCATAGCCCTGTACCAATCCCAAACTAACCCCATTGCCCCGCTCTCTCCCCATAGCCCTGTACCAATCCCAAACTAATCCCACTGCCCCGCTCTCTCCCCATAGCCCTGTATCAATTCCAAACTAATCCCACTGCCCTGCTCCCTCCCCACAGCCCTGAATCAATCCCAAACTAATCCCACTGCCCCACTCTCTCCCCATAGCCCTGTATCAATCCAAAACTAATCCCACTGCCCCACTCTCTCCCCATAGCCCTGTATCAATCTCAAACTAATCCCACTGCCCCACTCTCTCCCCATAGCCCTGTATCAATCCAAAACTAATCCCACTGCCCCGCTCTCTCCCCATAGCCCTGTATCAATCTCAAACTAATCCCACTGCCCCACTCTCTCCCCATAGCCCTGTAGTAATCCCAAACAAATCCTACTGCCCTGCTCCCTCCCCATAGCCCTGAATCAATCTCAAACTAATCCCACTGCCCCACTCTCTCCCCATAGCCCTGGAGACAGAAGCTGCAGGTCCCGAAATCAGGGGGGCGGAGCTAGGGGAGGCGGGGCCAGCGGCTGTGGTGGGACCACAAGACGTGGCAATGGAAGCCTCAGAACCCAGTCCGTCCGCCTTGGAAGTCTTGCCCTCGAGGGAGGTAGGGACTGCGAGTGAAGGGCCGCCTACTGGGCCAAGTAGGGCGGTGCCAGAGACTGCAGATCCCGAGTTCAGGGAGGCGGAGTCAGGGGAGGCGGAGCCAGCGACTGTGGTGGGACCACAGGTCGCCACGGTGGAAGTCTCGAAACCCGGTCCGTCGGTCCTGGAGTTCCTGCCCCCGGTAGTTCCCCGTAGGTCAAGTCGGACACCCCAGCCCAGGAAGATGTGGATAAGTCCCCCGTATGTCCCTAGGCGTAGGTCCAAGGCTAAGGCAGCCCAGGGAGATCCCAGTCCCAGCGCAGCAGCGACAGGCTGCGGCAGATCAAAGGAAGGGGTCAGTGTCCCCCCACCATTGGGAAAAGCTTGTGGCCGCCTTCACAGAATTTGAGTAGGCCGCCCTGGGAACGGGCAGCGCTGTACAGTTTAAGTTTAGGATAAGTTTATAAGTTTATAAGTTTAAGTTTATAGTTTTAAATCAGGTTAAGTTTGTAGTTTAATTTTAACAGAAAATGGTAAAATGATGGGAGTTAGAGATAGGATTAGCTAAAAGTCTATCCGGGACACATGTCTTTTTATGTGAGGCGAGGTCAAGGGACCCGCTCACCCTTCACAAAAGCCAGAGAGTCTTGGGAGGCTGGCTACCTCATTCTATCTGATCACACGAACCAAGGAAGGATGGAACGGATTCTGGTAGTGCTCGCAGCATTTGGATGTGGATTGGCCTATCGAGGCCGCACCAAGGATGTCGTTGTGTTTGGTTGCTCCGGGGACACGGCCCCCATCGCGGTGGATGGGACCGGAAGGCGAGAGGCTGAGGAGACCGCCACTTATTTCCACAAGGGAAGGTGGCCAGGATGGCTGGGAACGAATTCAACTGAATACTCCAGCACATCGGGTTTTGCCGACAAAGAGACTTCTTTGATGTGCCCCAAAGTGAGGATCATTGCACCCAGGATCAGCGTCACCGTCGGCAAACGGATTTGTTTGACTTGTAATGGGAATGTCCCATTGAGCCGATGGTGGTGGCTACGAAAGCTGAGCAAAAACATGAGGAACTCATCGGTCGAGTGGGAGCGACTGGGGAATAATACCCATCGGACAATTACGGGGACAAACGGACGATTGAAAGTCTGTTGGGACAAATGGTGGGAACCGGATGAGGGAATTTATGTATGTATGTGGGGGTCAAAGCACGTTTGCCCCAAAGGCATCTCCATATTTTTCATCAATCAGTGGCAGGATAATGGGAAAGGGATGAGGTGGGATGCAAGCACCAGGGGGTGCGAGGCTCCATACTCCCCGATCCCGGTAAACGCCACTGAACTCATCACGCGCCCACGCAAGGCCCCACCCACGATTCCGGTGGTTCTAGCTAAGGAAGAAGGGTGCCCTAAAACCAGTAAGGGACCCGGGAATGGTTTGGTACTGGTCCCTACAGACGAGCTACTATTTCAGGGAGTACATTATGCGGTGGCCTCGGTGAGTTTAAACCTCACCGAGGTACGGTTGCCAAAGTGGTGCCCCAAGGAGACGGAACAGTTATATCAGGTCCTGTTGACCAAGATGTTTAGGCAATTTTATGAGTTCGATTTCGCGGAAATTGATAAAACAAGTTTGTACACCGCACCACATGAAATTTTGGGTCAGGTGGGGAGACAAAGAAGGGGTGTTGTGAACGACATGTTCACTGCTTTCAATACAGGTACATCTGTGGTCAACGCTCTAGACAGCGTGGAGCTGCAGACCCAGATTAATGGCTTAAAAACACAATTGAAGAACATTCTCACAGATGAAAATAAGGTGGTTGGGTCTGGGTTACATGAGGACCAGGCCATGACTCTCCATTTAAAAGAAATAATAGCTGAGCTGGAGAAACATGCGCGTACAGTAAATGCCCTGATCAGGGAAGATCGGAATGCGTCCGATCAGGCTGCGCAGAATGAGGTGTGCGTGCTTTACGGGGCGTGGTTACTGGGCGAGGGCCGCAGTAATTTGGAGGATTTAAAACAAGGTTTGGTCCCGTCCTGGATAAGTAACAAACACCTGCAGGTGCTCCACCCTTTTCAGAACGCATTAAGTCCGTGCCAGCTCAGGCTAGCTTCAGAAGCATACCCAGTCCCCGTGGACTGCGGACGATCAAACCACACCATTATGGGTGTAGTTTTACGTATGCCGGTTTTGGGCGACACAGCAAAGCCCGCTCCGGTATATCGGGTAGAGAACATTGGTGTCATTCAGGGGGGAGCCCACATTCGCTATGCAGTGGTTCCACCTTACGTCATCCGCTGGGAGCAAACGATGACAGGTACAGATCTCTCTGGTTGTCGTAGCCGGGGAGCACACATAATACTGTGTCCCCAGCACTTGAATGCCTTTTTAACACCACAGTGCGGGTTCAGAACGGCTGGCGCCAAGCCCATGAATTGCACCATGGAGGCAATGGCACAAGATCATGTGCCTCCGCAGGTAGCCTACATCGGGGGTGGAACATATTGTGTTACCACTGCAGCGCAACACTACCAGCATGGAAACCGTAGCAGGTGTCCGGTGAGTGACAGCAGTTTCTGTTTTAAACCCAGGGCTGAAGTTCAAGTGGCACAGCAGCGAATTGTCTCGATCCCTGAACCATCCACTGTTCATCTAACAGTAAAAGAGAATTTTACCGACTTGCAGCGATTCGTCGCGCATTTCGGATACCTCATTCCCCCTCTCCCTGAACACCTCACCAAACTTTTGAAGGCCGTTGCGGTTTCGCAGAAACATTTTTACACCCTAGAACAAAAGACTGTCGAGATAGGGACAGAAATTCTAGACATAGTAATCCCACCGTGGTGAGACCTGTTCACCAACATTGAAGTGCCTTCCTGGATTAGAATAGCCTCCCACATTTTAGTTGTATGCCAAGTGTTTATTGTGATATACTTATTGGTCGTGCATTGTAAGAGAGGCAAACGCCTCACCAAGAATGAAAACACGGGAGAGTGGCGAGAGCGTTACGTGCGCGTGCACAAAGAAAGCAGCGCGTAAACAGACAAAATGGCATCACTCATTTTTCCACGTGCGCCTCGGAATTGTTGTAATTGATCGTGATTTTTCTCAGAAACTGTGATTAAGTTTGGAACTCTACATGTTTAAGAGTTGGTTTTTGATTATTTTGATTTGGTGTTGTTGAATATGATTGTTTGGTTGTTTTTGTTTTCTTTTTCCTTGAATAAAAAAAATATGCATATGCAGGTGGTGCGAGAGGCATCGGCCTGGTTACACCTGGAAGGAAATACACGCGATGTAAGTTGAAGGCAAATGCTGCCTACGGTATTATAAGAATGTAATTTTCCTGGGAAATAAGGACGACACGGAGACCCTAGATAGTTTAAGTTATGGGAATTTTTGGATATGGAGAATCGAGATAATATTGCTCACCACAATGTTTTTGATACGATAAGCGGAGTTATTCGCATCAACAGGAGGGACTGTAGAATTCGCAAAATTATCGCGATTTTATAATAATAAGAAGGAGACATAAAGTCTCGTATAAACAGCTTTATTTCAGCGAAATGCTGTCATGTTTCAAAAGGGACACAAGCAGCCTGTAAAATGGCCGCCACGCCTCGTGGCAGAAGGTTCTAGACTTTCAGTAGGCAGACAAGATGGCGTTTCAATAAACATTTCAGCAAGATCGGACAGGACTCAGCACATTGGAGATAATGACAAGACGCGATGGGTTTGCATTTTAAACATAAATACTGGAATCGGTCTTCCAGGTACAAACGAGGGCTATTGTACTGAGCAATCAAGGACCCATCCAAAGACATTGATATGCAAAATCCCCACGGCTCTACGATGAGAGAGCCGTTCGCGGGTACTCACAGCAAGCATTTGGAAGCCCCCAAAATCCCTCCAGGGAGACCACTAGCCGGTTCCACAATGGGAGAAATATTAACGGGTACTCAAACAGTTACAAGTGTCACCGAAACCCATTAACGACAAGTACCACCCCATACAAGAAGTTTGAGCGCCAAAACATGACAAAAGATGAACATTTAGATTGGGCGGGAGATAAGGAACTACAGTACTATAACTGTAGTGTTCAAACGTCCATCTTTCTCTTATTCTTTACCACCGACTGGAGCTCTGGACTCTCATTCTCTGATCCGCTGATTTTCCGGGAGTCAACCTCGTGGCTTGCCGCGAAGATCTGTGGAGAACTGGGCTGTGAAGGCCGATAAGCGGGCGCACCATCCCGAGAAGTCGGTAAACGGTGTTGAAACCGAAGGCCCGAGAGGAGATGAGAAGAGATGAGATGAGAAGAGAAGAAGACGACTACACGTGCCGCCGCGGTCAGTAAACCCCGACCGCGCCCGAAAATCGATTAACCATTTCTTCAAATTCTATCGGCTACTCCACAACTGGTGTCGGTCCAGAAAGACTTTTCTTTGAATTTTACCGGCTAACTGGTGCCGGGCATAGGGAGACTCTTCTTTGAGTTTGATCAGAGTTCCGAGGTCAACACAGATCTTCATGACAGCAGACGGTGTAGCCTGCTAGCCGGAGCAGAAGCGAGTAAACAAGTGGGGTACAGAGACCCCTGATCAACACGTGGAGAGTCAGGTGCTGCGGTGAAAACATCCGAGCAGAGTTTCGGAATTCTCCGAATTGTCCCGAGTGGTGAGCATGAGTCTCGGTCCTGCAAATCTAGATTAGGACAGGTATTGATAGGGGAGGGTTTATGTTTTAAGGATAATTATAATGTGTGTCCCCTTTTACGATGTGTCGTGCGCTCCTCGTTTCCCTAAACCTAGTTGCATAAATGTATGTAAGTTTGTACTGTCATTAATCTGTGCTTATGACATGTATTTCGTAATCTTGAATAATATGCAATAAAGATTTTTCCATTTCGCACTATTCAACCGGGTCTACCTGAGTTTTCTCTGCATTATTGCTCTCGCACCTAAGTCCAGTGTCAGAACCGTAAGGGCGAGTGGGTCGAACCACTCACAGGTGTCTAGTGCTACCAGGCTGGCTGGAGACCAGAACAGGCAACAAGGCCTAACCCCGCACTAGCACCCAGGCTAAGCACAGAGCCACGCGAACCCCTTACAGATAATGGCGACCACGAAGGGACACTGGCAGCGAGAAAATAATGTGTTAGACCCTGGTATGAATGGGCGAAATGTTATGGAAGAGAGAATAGCAGATTATGTTTTTGGAAAAGTGAATTTGACTAAGAGATGGATAAGTGACCTGCTGGTGGATAAGCGTCCACTAGAGGCAGCCGTGAGGTGGACAGGTAGCAAGGAACATAAAAAATCTGTAGAGAAAGCGGTCTGGCTGATGTGTTATAAAAGACAAGTCCAGCTTTCGGACCAGGTCATCATAGCGCAGGCAGCTCAGATCAAGGGTTTAGAGGTGGAAATGGACGAGAAGGTCGCGGGGGGGCAGCAGCTCATCGCGTCTTTAAATGCGTTGCATCAAGAACGCCAGTTAGTCGCCAACCATCATGAGGCGAAAATAGATTACCTCGAGTGCCAGGTCACTGAGGCAAAATTAAATGAGGGCAGAATAAGGGAACGATGTGCCCGTCTGGCTGCTCAAATAAAAGCCCAGGAAGAGAGCTTAAAGGGGGTTAGGGCGGCATATAAGATGGCCCTCGAGGATAAACATGAGGGGGCCGATCACAGCGTCTGCCAAAGAGAGATAGGGAACCTTAAAGAGGCCCTGAATAAAGCGCACGGCATGGTGTGCCTTATCAGCCCGTCAGCACACCAGACGCCGGTGGGTGGGGAATTTCAGAAATCCCTACCGAACAAAGCAGAGGAGGTATTTGCCACTGTGCCCTCCGCGCCGCCCAGCTATTCGGCAACCTGGGTAAGGGAGGAAGTGGTAGAAGTAGAGGAAGAGGTCCCCGAGGTAGTACAGCCCCCTGAGGTAGTAGTGAAGCCGGGACCGTTGTGCCCGCTTACTGGTATCAAGAGGGGCCCGAACGGAGACGGTGGGGAAGCGGGGAATCTCCTCAACCAGCTTGTGTTGCCTCACAGCGCACACCAGCTGAGGGCTATGATCAGCCACGTACGGAAGCTGTCCGAGTCAGACGACCCTTCCGTACATTTCAGGGAGGTAGAGCAGACCGCAGCCATTAACGGCTGCGACGATGGGGAAAGGGCAAAAATGCTGCTGTTCTCATTAGACAGCTCGATCCTACAGTGTCTCTCAGACGCGAGCAAAAGGGGTAATAGGACCTATGAGGAGTTAAGGAGGTCCTAGAGGTGTTGGGGGCAGACGATGAAGGTCCGTTTGTGAGATTGGGACAGACTATGCAGATGGAGGGAGAACCCCCGAAGGTTTTCGCCGACAGGCTGTGGCCTGTCTATCAGCGTAGTTGCCCAGGCGCGCCCGAGCGCGTTGATTTAAACGGCGTTGGTTTAGCTCACTGGCTCAGATGTATAGTAGCCAACAGCTTGCCAGCCGTGAGGGAGCAGGCCAAAGCGTGGTTTGATCCCACTAACCCCGCCACAACAGAGGAGTCGGTCCTAAACCGACTCACGGTAGGGTACCGTAATACCAGGAGTACGGGAGCACATCCCCTTAAGGGAAAGGTGCATGAGGCAAGACCCACAGCCCCGGCTCAAAAGGAGTGGCATCAGGAGGGAAACCGCGTCCCACAAGCCAGTAATGCTTGTTTCGGATGCGGAAAGACAGGGCACTGGCGCAAGAACTGCAGGAACCCTTGGAAGGAGTCCAGGGATAAAAATCCCGCAGTCCGAGCCCAGGCGCCTGCCCCCGATAAGGGAGCTGGTGTGCCTATCCATCCCGATGCGATCGAATCAATGTTGGGAGCCATGCGCACCCTCATGATTTCGCAAGGAAGGGTGGCAGTCGCTACCGGCCCCGCAGATGCCGCAGCCCCGTCCAACGGTACCCAATGACTAGAGCCCGTGCAGCCCGCCTACCTGTGTCCTTTTAAAAGACACGCACAGGAGGGGGTCTCCTGTAAGGAGGCCAGGTTAAGAGAGCAGGCCTTGTGGGAGGAGAACGCCCGTTTAATGGGAAAATTAGACGTGCTGGAAGCACGGCTTAGGGATATAAAGGCAGCCTGCAGGGTAGCCAGAAGCAGGGATTTAAACCAGTGCAAGCTGTATAAGCCGGGTGCACAAGGGCCAACCACAGGGGCCAAACCTGCGAGTGGGGACTCGCAGCCCCGGGTAGGGCCACAGGGCACACAGGCAGGCAAAGCGGCCTGCATCAGGGGAGAGGACATCCTAGCAAAATGTAGGATCCTTTATTGGGGTTGGGAGTCAGATGAGGAAGAGTTCGAGGAGCTCGACCAAGATAGTGACACAAGCGAAGAGGAGCTGGAATCGGAGGACGAAAGGGTCGCCCCCGATTCAGGTAAAGGGAAGATAGGGACTGCAGATGGAGATC
Source organism: Squalus acanthias (assembly GCA_030390025.1). NCBI lineage: Eukaryota > Metazoa > Chordata > Chondrichthyes > Squaliformes > Squalidae > Squalus > Squalus acanthias. Next base: position 1,510,792 of record JASTWF010000041.1, read on the forward strand.
CACACAGGGTGGAGACAGAAGCTGCAGGTCCCGAAATCAGGGGGGCGGAGCTAGGGGAGGCGGGGCCAGCGACTGTGGTGGGACCACAGGACGTGGCAATGGAAGCCTCAGAACACAGTCCGTCCGCCTTGGAAGTCTTGCCCTCGAGGGAGGTAGGGACTGTGAGTGAAGGGCCGCCTACTGGGCTAAGTAGGGCGGTGCCAGAGACTGCAGATCCCGAGTTCAGGGAGGCGGAGTCAGGGGAGGCGGAGCCAGCGACTGTGGTGGGGCCACAGGTCGCCACGGTGGAAGTTTCGAAACCCGGTCCGTCGGTCCTGGAGTTCCTGCCCCCGGTAGTTCCCCGTAGGTCAAGTCGGACACCCCAGCCCAGGAAGATGTGGATAAGTCCCCCATATGTCCCTAGGCGTAGGTCCAAGGCTAAGGCAGCCCAGGGAGATCCCAGTCCCAGCGCAGCAGCGACAGGCTGCGGCAGGTCAAAGGAAGGGGTCAGTGCCCCCCCACCATTGGGAAAAGCTTGTGGCCGCCTTCACAGAATTTGAGTAGGCCGCCCTGGGAACGGGCGGCGCTGTACAGTTTAAGTTTAGGATAAGTTTATAAGTTTATAAGTTTAAGTTTATAGTTTTAAATCAGGTCAAGTTTGTAGTTTAATTTTAACAGAAAATGGAAAAATGATGGGAGTTAGAGATAGGATTAGCTAAAAGTCTATCCGGGACACATGTCTTTTTACGTGAGGCGAGGTCAAGGGACCCGCTCACCCTTCACAAAAGCCAGAGACTCTTGGGAGGCTGGCTACCTCATTCTATCTGATCACAGGAACCAAGGAAGGATGGAACGGATTCTGGTAGTGCTCGCAGCATTTGGATGTGGATTGGCCTATCGAGGCCGCACCAAGGATGTCGTTGTGTTTGGTTGCTCCGGGGACACGGCCCCCATCGCGGTGGATGGGACCGGAAGGCGAGAGGCTGAGGAGACCGCCACTTATTTCCACAAGGGAAGGTGGCCAGGATGGCTGGGAACGAATTCAATTGAATACTCCAGCACATCGGGTTTTGCCAACAAAGAGACTTCTTTGATGTGCCCCAAAGTGAGGATCGGTCATGGTAAACGCAGGTCCACGATTAGCAGAATAATGCATTATAGGTTACAGGGGATCATTCTCATGTCCTTATAAAACAGTGTATGCACTGACTCGCAATGAGCAATGCCACGGGATATCCACTGCTTTATTGAATGTATGTATTTGAATTGATGTTCCCTGCACTATTATGCTCTGCTGGATTTTCCTGCCTCAGGGAGCTGTCTAAAAAGCCTCATATGGCAACAACCAAAGGGGACATCGATCTGGTCAAGCTGATGTCAGACAGATGGCAGAACAAAGACACGGGTTTGGATGAGGCTAAGAATGTGACATACAATGTGATGCTGTCCTTTCCACAGAAGGACAAACCGAACAGAGTCACTGTAGGTAAGAACTCATCATCCTCACCCTCTGCAGCATCCACATCAAACACTCCCAGGGCAGGTACAGCACGGGTTAGATACAGAGTAAAGCTCCCTCTACACTGTCCCTTCAAACACTCCCAGGGCAGGTACAGCACGGGTTAGATACAGAGTAAAGCTCCCTCTACACTGCCCATCAAACACTCCCAGGGCAGGTACAGCACAGGTTAGATACAGAGTAAAGCTCCCTCTACACTGTCCCATCAAACACTCCCAGGGCAGGTACAGCACGGGTTAGATACAGAGTAAAGCTCCCTCTACACTGTCCCATCAAACACTCCCAGGGCAGGTACAGCACGGGTTAGATACAGAGTAAAGCTCCCTCTACACTGTCCCATCAAACACTCCCAGGGCAGGTACAGCATGGGTTAGACACAGTGTAAAGCTCCCTCTACACTGTCCCTTCAAACACTGAGAGGTCGCACAACACCAGGTTATAGTCCAACAGTTTTATTTGAAATCACAAGCTTTCGGAGCTATCGATTGCTCCTTCCTCAGGTGAAGTAAATTAGATACAGAATCGCCAAAGCATATATAGATAGAGAACAAAGCATGTGTACCTTACAATTGCAGACCACTAAATTAAATCATCCTGACTATCTGCCGAGGTGTGATAAAGTTAATCAAGTCAGCCAGGAAGGTACCACATCAAAGACATAGCAAGATACAACTGAGACAATGAGGTGTAGTCGCAGGGGTTCTAACGTGTCAAAAGCTGCCGTCTGTATGTAAAACGAAAAGCTTTAAAATTTTTACTTTTTTACTGGGAAAATGTTTACTTTTTTACTGGGAATCACATCTGTGAACAAGCCAACGACGACTCGAGTCCGGATCACGTCATGTATCGTGACATAAACCCAAGATCCCGGTTGAGACCTTCTTCATGAGTGCGGAACTTGGCTATCAGTTTCTGCTCGATGATTTTGCGTTGTCGTGTGTTCCTAAGGTTGCCTTGGAGAACGCTTACCCGCAGATCCGAGGCTGAATGTCCTTGACTGCTGAAGTGTTCCCCGACTGGGAGGTAACAATCCTGCCTGGCGATTGTTGCGCGGTGCTCGTTCATACGTTGTCTCAGTGTGCATGGTCTCGCCGATGTACCAAGATTTCAGCACGTGAGTGTTGACCTGATTTAAACTAAGATGCGAAGATTTTTAAGCAACAGTAATGTAACAACATTTTGCAAAAGAAAATCTATGTAGCCACATATAAAAATCTTGCATCTGGCATTCCCGTCAGAATGCAAGTGTCACGTTCCGGGCGTCACACTTCGGGTGTCACGCTCCGGGCGTCACACTTTGGGTGTCACGCTCCGGGCGTCACACTTCCGGTGTCACGCTCCGGGCGTCACACATTGTACGAAACACCAACCCATCGCAACTGAACAATCTTCAAACAAAATGAAGGAAGTCAGTTGTTTATATTTGTTGCTCTGTGAGCGTGAGACAACCTGGCCTATCCCCATGGAGCAGAGACACGTAGCGGCCAATCTAGAGAAATGTCCAACAGTAATTCACCTCGAACTGACCTCCAGACATGTCCAATCAGATCCTTTCATCCACAACCAGTCAGTGAGCAGCAGTTGTAAAGCTAACCTGGCAGCAACAACCCGCTCGAGCTGCCAGTCCCCGATTCATTTTAATTTGGGGGGTGGCACCGCAAGCCCTACTCTGGGACCTGAGCCCATAATCCAGGCCAGTACTGAGGGAGTGCCGCACTGTCGGAGGGGCGGTACTGAGGGAGCGCCGCACTGTCGGAGGGGCGGTACTGAGGGAGCGCCGCACTGTGGGACGGGCAGTACTGAGGGAACGCCGCACTGTCGGAGGGGCGGTACTGAGGGAGCGCCGCACTGTCGGAGGGGCGGTACTGAGGGAGCGCTGCACTGTCGGAGGGGCAGTACTGAGGGAACGCCGCACTGTCGGAGGGGCAATACTGAGGGAGCGCCGCACTGTCGGAGGGGCAGTACTGAGGGAGCGCCGCATTGTCGGAGGGGCAGTACTGAGGGAGCGCCGCACTGTCGGAGGGGCAATACTGAGGGAACGCCGCACTGTCGGAGGGGCAGTACTGAGGGAGCTCCGCACTGTCGGAGGGGCAGTACTGAGGGAGCGCCGCACTGTCGGAGTGACAGTACTGAGGGAGCGCCGCACTGTCGGAGAGGCAGTACTGAGGGAGCACCGCACTGTCGGAGGGGCAGTACTGAGGGAGCGCCGCACTGTCGGAGGGGCAGTACTGAGGGAGCGCCGCACTGTCGGAGGGCCAGTACTGAGGGAGCGGCGCACTGTCAGAGGGGCAGTACTGAGGGAGTGCCGCACTGTCGGAGGGGCAGTACTGAGGGAGCGCCGCACTGTCGGAGGGGCGGTACTGAGGGAGCGCCGCACTTTCGGAGGGGCAGTACTGAGGGAGCGCCGCACTGTCGGAGGGGCGGTACTGAGGGAGCACCGCACTGTCGGAGGGGCAGTATTGAGGGAGCGCCGCACTGTCGGAGGGGCAGTACTGAGGGAGCGCCGCACTGTCTGAGAGGCAGTACTGAGGGAGCACCGCACTGTCGGAGGGGCAGTACTGAGGGAGCGTTGCACTGTCGGAGGGGCAGTACTGAGGGAGCACAGCACTGTCGGAGGGGCAGTACTGAGGGAGCGTTGTACTGTCGGAGGGGGCAGTACTGAGGGAGCGTTGCACTGTCGGAGGGGCGATACTGAGGGAGCGCCGCACTGTCGGAGGGGCAGTATTGAGGGAGCGTTGTACTGTCGGAGGTGCCGTCTTTCAGATGAGATGTTAAACTGAGGCCAGGTCTGTTCTCCCAGGTTGACATGAAAGATCCCACGGCCACTATTGGAAGAAGAGCAGGGGAGTTCTCCCCGGTGTCCTGGGGCCAATATTTATCTCGTTGCTGATGATGGGTTGCTGTATGACAACTGTGGGCTATGAAGTGCTTTGTAGATGTGCTACAGTGCTACAGCCTTTATTGTCTCCTCTTTGCACACTTGGATCGCCCTGTGCCCTCCCACCTCAGGGTGAAGCACAGGCAAGGTTCTCCAGATATTTCCGTTTGAATTCCTGGCCGGCCTCCCACCTTCCACCCTCCAGAAACTTGAGTTCATCCAAAACTCTGTGGTCCATATCCGAACTCACACCAACTCCCATTCGGCCATCACCGACCGACATTGGCTCCCGGTCTGGCAACGCCTCGATTTTAAAATCCTCATCCTTGTTTTCAAAGCATTTATTCAGCGCCTTTAACAGAGCAAAACACCCCAA
>JASTWF010000041.1:1515743-1656669 GCA_030390025.1 Squalus acanthias
CCCTGTGTTGCTGGAATTCCCGATGACTGGCATTGCCTGCCAGGATGGGGTGCAGCATTCCCCCCCCCCCCCACCTCCCCAGCAGCGAGCTGATCCGAAAATATCATCGGGGGAAAACACTCGGATATTGCCGCTTTATCACACAATGGAGAAATGGGAAACACGGAGCTTCATGACCTTCCCACTGCCTCATTCCCAGAGAGAAATCCCAAATTGCCGACTATTAAGGCCCGGAATGATTTGCTGAAACGAGGCAGTGGGACCAGTGAGAGTGCTGAGCTGTAGAATGTGAGGAATGAAGATGATGCAGGGGTCAGTGAAGCCCGAGCACTGTCTTCAGTCCTCCCAGTAACAGCTTGCAGACTGGGGAGTGGGGGGGGGCTTGTACTGTCCGAGAGCCAAGAACCTCTCCCTCTGATCAGAACCTCTGCCGTGCAATTCTGTGCCTCCGTTCCCAAGCTCGGCCATGTCCTCAGTCGTTCCTTTGCCGATGGTTTGCAGGGGAGTTGCTAGCCACTGACTCACACTTGCACTGCTACCGGTGTAAGTACATGCCCCCCCCCCCCCCCACCCCATCAATCTGCTTAATGCTGTAATTACTCCTGGATTTGGTGTAATGACGCAAGGGAGGATTTGGGTGATGATTAGTGGCCCACTCACTGCGGTTTTCAACAGACACTAATCCCAGCTCGCAGCACTGATCCAACAGTGAACAGAGTCGGAAAATATTCGGAGATTACTGGGCCATCCTGGCCCTCCAGCATGCTCTCGCTCGCATCGCCCGCTCAAGCAGCTCCCTGCCAGCCAAGCGCGGACTAGCTTTTGAACCATAAGGGAGTCGAGGCTTGTGGGGGAGAGTGGGCAGGGAAGTGGAGTTTGAGGCCAAGATCAGATCGGCCATGATCTCATTGAATGGCGGAGCAGGCTCGAGGGGCCGAATGGCCGACTCCTAACTCCTATTTCTTATGTTCTTATGTATCCTGGGAGGATGTTTCCCCTGGCTGGAGAGTCTAGAACTAGGGGGCAGAGTCTCAGAATAAGGGATAGCAAAATACTGCGGATGCTGGAAATCATTTAGCCTCAACCTGTTACATCAACACCTCCTCTTGCCTTGCTTATCGCTTAATGTCTCTTAATCTCTCCTTTTGTTCTTTCATCCCCTCCCCCTTTTCCCAGCTTTATCATTGCTTTAAATCTATTTCATTTCCTGCTTTTTTTTTCCAGTTCTGACGAAAGGTCTTCGACCTGAAACGTTAACTCTGTTTCTCTCTCCACGGATGCTGCCTGACCTGCTGAGTGTTTCCAGCGTTTTCTGTTGTTATCTCAGAATAAGGGGTCGGCCATTTAGGACTGAGATGAGGAGAAATTTCTTCACTCAGAGGGTGGTGAATCTTTGGAATTCTCTACTCCAGAGGGCTGTGGAGGCTCAGTCGTTGAGTATATTCAAGGCTGAGCGAGAGAGATTTTTGGATATCAAGGGATATGGGGATAGTGCAGGAAAGTGGAGTTGAGGTAGAAGATCAGCCATGATCTCATTGGATGGCGGAGCAGGCTCGAGGGGCCGAATGGCCGACTCCTGCTCCTAATTCTTATGTTCTTGCCCCCGGGGGTCCGTGGAGCGTGCGGCCTCCTGGAGCCGCGCCGGGTCACGTGTTCTGCCGCTGGGATCCGTGCTGAGTTCCTGATCCCAGTCCCGTTGCCAGTCGGAGATTTCCACAGGGAAGGGAGCAAGCTGTCTGTTTCTCCAGTAGAATTTTAAGGGGGCCACTTGTAAGAAAGTACTTGCATTTCTCCAGCGCCTTTCACCATCTCAGGACGTCCCAAAGCGCTTTACAGCCAATGAAGCACTTTTTGAAGTGTGGTCACTGTTGTAATGTGGGAAACGCGGCAGCCAATTTGTGCACAGCAAGCTCCCACAAACAGCAATGTGATAATGACCAGATCATCTGTTTTTAGTGGTGTTGATTGAGGATAAATATTGGCCCCAGGACACCGGGGAGAACTCCCCCTGCTCTTCTTCCAATAGTGGTCCTGGCATCTTTTACGTCCACCCAAGAGGGCAGACAAGGCCTCGGTTTAACGTCTCATCCAAAAGACGCCACCTCCAACAGTGCGGCGCTCCCTCAGTACTGCCCCTCCGACAGTGCGGCGCTCCCTCAGTACTGACCCTCCGACAGTGCGACGCTCCCTCAGTACTGTCCCTCCGACAGTGCGGCGCTCCCTCAGTACTGTCCCTCCGACAGTGCGGCGCTCCCTCAGTACCGCCCCTCCGACAGTGCAGCGCTCCCTCAGTACTGTCCCTCCGACAGTGCGGCGCTCCCTCAGTACTGCCCCTCTGACAGTGCGGCGCTCCCTCAGTACAGCTCCTCCGACAGTGCGGCGCTCCCTCAGTACTGCCCCTCCGACAGTGCGACGCTCCCTCAGTACTGGAGTGCTCAAGTCTCTGGAGTGGGGCTCAAACCCACGACCTTCTGACTCCGAGGCAAGAGGGAGAGACCCACTGGGTCTGCTCCATCACAAAGTTATAAAGCACCATCCTCTGGCATATCACTCGAAGTGAGTCAAACTAACGGGGGACGAGCTTCTGGGACCTGACGGAAGAATCCTATGGGGAAATGGGGGAAGAATTGGCGGAGGCCCCCAGAAATTATATCTCGTGGGTTGTCCTGAGTGTGAATGTGTGTCAGAGAGAGGTGAATGTAACACCCCCTGTAAATAAAGTGAGAGAGAGCTAACCCGGGTATTTACAGGTTTAACGTCTGTAGGAGGGGAAATATTTGAGTCCGTTAAAAAATAAAAAAAAAAAATAAATTACAAAATATCTGGATGAAGGAAAATACTTAGAGACAACCAACAAGCAAGATTGTAAAAAGGCCTTTAAGCCAATAAAGTGGGACATTATAGAACCAAAAGATTAGAAAAACAGCGAATCTTAGCTATGAGGAAAGATTGGAGAGGCTGGGGTTGTTTTCTTTGGAACAGAGGAGGCTGAGGGGAGACCTAATTATGAGGGGCCGAGATAGTGGATAGGAAGGACCTATTTCCCTTATCAGAAGGGTCAATAACCAGTGGGCAGAGATTTAAAGTAATTGGTAGAAGGATTAGAGGGGAGTTGAGGGGAACTTTTTTCACCCAGAGGGTGGTGGGGGTCTAGAACTCACTGCCTGAAAGGGTGGTAGAGGCAGAAACCCTCATCACATTTAAAAAGTTCTTGGATGTGCCCTTGAAGTGCCGTAACCTACAGGGCTACGGACCAAGAGCTGGAAAGTGGGATTAGGCTGGAGAGCTCTTTGTCGGCCGACACGGACACGATGGGCCGAATGGCCTCCTTCCGTGCTGTAAACTTCTCTGATTCTCTGAAGGGATAAGAGCAAAGGTCAGGGTTGCAGAAAGGGATGCAGATAACAGAAGGAAGTAATAAAATCCCTGTTCAAAATGAAACCGGAGCAATAAAAATATATTAATTTGCAGTTATAACCGTGTACCAGAGCATCAGTAAACAAAGGTGTGATAAATACACCCGTGTGGGCGTGTGGGCAGGGCGAGGCCAATTCTCCAAATCAGAATCCTGTACAAGACTACACACAGCGTAAGAATTAAAACGCGAGAATTCTGATTAAAGAGAATGTTACAGTAACCATTCCGGAGTCCTGGCTGGGAGCTAAATATTCCAGGCTTTCAGGTCTTTTAGAAAGGAGGAGGAACAGTAATATTGATAACATCAGTGAGGGGGGGGAGCAGGCAGTGGGTAGAACTAGGGAACAGCAAAAGGTGCAAGACTCTGGGGGGAGTTGTCCACAGACCTCCTGTGGGTGGTGACGTAATGGAGAGATGTATAGATACAGAGATCAGGGAAGTCTGCAGCAGAAACGATGTGAAACATAGAAGATAGGAGCAGGAGTAGGCCATTCGGCCCCTCGAGCCTGCTCCGCCATTCGATGAGATCATGGCTGATCATCCAAATTCAGTACCCTGTCCCTGCTTTCTCCCCATATCCCTTGATCCCTTTAGCTTTAAGAAATATATCTAACTCCTTTTTGAATATATTTAATGACTTGGCCTCAACTACCTTCTGTGGTAGAGAATTCCACAGGTTGACCACTCTCTGGGTGAAGAAATTCTTCCTCATTTCTGTCCTAAATGGCTTACCCCTTATCCTTAGATTATGACCCCTGGTTCTGGACTCTCCGACCATCGGGAACATTCTTCCTGTATCTAGTTTGTCCAGACCTGTCAGAATTTTATATGTTTTGATGAGATCCCCTCTCATTCTTCTAAACTCCAGCGAGTATAAGCCCAATCGACCCAATCTCCTGCCATCCCAGGTATCAGCCTTGTGAATCTTCGCTGAACTCCTTCCATGGCAAGAACATCTTCCTCAGATAAGGCGACCAAAACTGCACACAGTACTCAAGGTGTGGTCTCACCAAGGCCCTGTACAACTGCAGCAAGACATCCTTGCTCCTGTACTCAAACCCTTTCGCTATGAAGGCCAACATACCATTTGCCTTCTTAACCGCCTGCTGCACCTGCATGCTTACCTTCAGCGACTGGTGCACAAGGACACCCAGGTCTCGTTGCTCTTCCCCTTCTCCCAATCTATTGCCATTCAGATAATAGTCTGCCTTTCTGTTTTTGACACCTGGGATGGCAGGAATGACATGAGGAGAGATTGGGTCGATTGGGCTTATACTCGCTGGAGTTATGTGGTTATAACTAGAGATTTAAATTTCACCTAGATTGGGTGAAGCAGAATGCAATACATTTCTCGAATGTACACGGCACAGTTTTCTGCAACAATATATAGAAAAACTTGCATTTTATAGCGGCCTTTCACGACCTCGGGACATCCCAGAGCGCTTTACAGCCAATGATGTACTTTTTGAAGTGTAGTCGCTGTTGTAATGTGGGGAAAATATGTTTTAAAACCAACAAGGGAACAGGCGAGACTGGGTTTAGTGACCAGTACTGAATCAGAATTAAACAAATTGACGGTATGGGAGCATCTTGTGAATAGTGACCATAATACAGGAAACTCTTTATTAACCGGCACCGACGGGACCGGCGTGGTGCCGGTTTATCGAAAGTACCGGATAACAGAGAGTTATATCTACCGAGGCTATTTTTAACAAAGAAAAATAAATAAATCAAGAAATGTGCAGTATACTTCCGACAGCGCCAGGAGGCCGAGTAGTGGCACTTTTGAAAACTACCCCTACTGACGAAATCGGCGTTCGCGGACTCGGACTCGGACTCGGGATCGGCAACATTGCCGGTTATTTGAGAGGAGTTTTCGGAGGATGATTTTTGCCGGTTAAGCGAGAATTCCGGATATTTGGGTGCCGGATAAACACAAGTTTCCTGTATTGGATTTACTCGCCAGTTCCCTGGCCACTGTCTGAGGCTGAAGCAGATCGTTCGCAGCCTTGGCGTTCTATTTGACCCCAAGCTCAGCTCCCGACCCCATATTCTCTCCATCACCAAGACCGCCTACCTCCCCCCACTGTAACATCGCCCGTCTCCGCCCCTGCCTCAGCTCATCCGCTGCTGAAACCCTCATCCGTGCCTTTGTTACCTCTAGACTTGACTATTCCAACGCACTCCTGGCCGGCCTCCCACATTCCACCCTCCGTAAACTTGAGCTCATCCAAAGCTCTGTACCCCGTGTCCTAACTCGCACCCAGTCCCGTTCACCCATCACCCCCTGTGCTCGCTGACTTACATTGGCACCCGGTCCGGCAACGCCTCGATTTCAAAATTCTCATCCTCGTGTTCAAATCCCTCCATGCCCTCGCCCTTCCCTATCTCTGTAACCTCCTCCAGCCCCACAACCCCCCGAGATCTCTGCGCTCCTCCAATTCTGACCTCTTGAGCATCCCCTGATTTTAATCGCTCCACCATTGGCGGCCGTGCCTTCAGCTGCCTGGGGCCCTAAGCTCTGGAATTCCCTCCCTAAACCTCTCCGCCTCTCTCTCCTTTTTAGACACTCCTTAAAACCGACCTCTTTGACCAAGCTTTTGGTCACCTGTCCCTAATATCTCCTTATGTGGCTCGGTGTCAAATTTTGTTTGATAACACTCCTGTGAAGCGCTCTGGGACATTTTACTACGTTAAAGGCGCTCTATAAATACAAGTTGTTAAGTTTGAGAGGGGAAGAGAGAGACACAAACCAAGAAAGGGCAAATTTCGAAGGGATGAGAAATAATTTGACGGCAGTAAACTGGGCTGAGCTGTTAATGGGTTAATCGTCAGACAAACAGTGGGAAGTATTCTAAGGAGTTTTTGGCACAATACAATGAAGCAGTCCATGCCCGCATGCAACACGAGCTGGATGACATTTAGGCTTGGGCTGATAAGTGGCAGGTAGCATTAGTGCCAGGCAATGACTATCTCCAACAATCGAGAGTCTAACCACCTCCCCTTGACATTCAACGACATTACCATCGCCGAATCCCCCACCATCAACATCCTGGGGATCACCATTGACCAGAAACTTAACCGAACCAGCCACATAAATATTGTGGCAACAAGAGCAGGTCAGAGGCTGGGTATTCTGCGGCGAGTGTCTCACCTCCTGACTCCCCAAAGCCTTTCCACCATCTACAAGGCACAAGTCAGGAGTGTGATGGAATACTCTCCACTTGCCTGGATGAGTGCAGCTCTAACAACACTCAAGAAGCTCGACACCATCCAGGACAAAGCAGCCCGCTTGATTGGCACCCCATCCACCACCTTAAACATTCACTCCCTCCACCACCGGCGCACCGTGGCTGCAGTGTGTACCATCTACAAGATGCACTGCAGCAACTCGCCAAGGCTTCTTCAGCAGCACCTCCCAAACCTGCGACCTCTTCCACCTAGAAGGACAAGGGCAGCAGGCGCAGGGGAACACCACCACCTCCAAGTTCCCCTCCAAGTCACACACCATCCTGACTTGGAAATATATCGGCCGTTCCATCATCGTCGCTGGGTCAAAATCCTGGAACTCCCTCCCTAACAGCACTGTGGGAGCACCTTCACCACACGGACTGCAGCGGTTCAAGAAGGCGGCTCACCACCACCATCTCAAGGGCAACTAGGGATGGGCAATAAATGCTGGCCTTGCCAGCGACGCCCACATTCCATAAAAAAAATTTTTTTAAAGACAGTACATGCCCCTAATGGGCAAAGGTTCCACTTGTGTAGTTAAGCAACCCTGGTCAACAACGAGGTAAGAGACAGTATCAAGCTGAAAGAAAAGGCTTGCACAAAAGCAAAGAAAAGTGGAAATCCAGCGGAGTATAAGAGTAAAGACGTCTTACTGCAATTATATCGGGCCCTGGTGAGACCACACCTGGAGTATTGGGTACAGTTTTGGTCTCCTTACCTAAGGAAGGATATACTTGCCACAGAGGGAGTTCAACGAAGGTTCACCAGACTGGTTCCTGGGATGGGGGGATTGTGCTATGAGGAGAGATTGAGTAGACTAGGCCTATATTCCCTAGAGTTTAGAAGAATGAGAGGTGATCTCATTGAAACGTATAAAATTCTAACAGGGCTTGACAGGGTAGATGCAGGGAGGATGTTTCCCCTGGCTGGAGAGTCTAGAACCAGGGGTCACAGGCTCAGAATAAGGGGTCGGCCATTTAGGATTGAGATGAGGAGGAATTTCTTCACTCAAAGGGTGGTGAATCTTTGGAATTCTCTACCCCAGAGGGCTGTGGAGGCTCAGTCGTTGAGTATATTCAAGGTAGAGATCGATAGATTTTTGAATATTAAGGGAATATGGGGATCGGACGGGAAAGTGGAGTTGAGGTCGATGATCAGCCCTGATCTTATTGAATGGCGGAGCAGGCTCGAGGGGCCGAATGGCCGACTCCTGCTCCTATTTCTTAGGTTCTTATGGAGAGCTGTAAAAAGCAACAAAGGGATACAAAGAAAGTAATGAGGATGCAAAAGGGGAATATGATTCAAAACTTGCAAGTGTCCTCAAAGCTAACAGTGAAAGTTTTTTTATAAATCTGTTGAGAAAGAAAGACTTGCATTTCTCCAGCACCTTTCACGACCACCGGACGTCCCAAAGCGCTTCACAGCCAATGAAGTATTTTTGAAGTGTGGTCACTGTTTTAATGTAGGAAACGCGGCAGCCAATTTGCGCACAGCAAGCTCCCACAAACAGCAGTGTGATAATGACCAGATCATCTGTTTCCGCACAAGAGAACTCCCCTGCTCTCGACCCTTCAAAATAGTGCCATAGGATCTTTTATGTCCACCTGAGGGAGCAGACGGGGCCTCGGTTTAACGTCTCGTCCGAAAACGGCACCTCCGACAGTGCTGCGCTCCCTCAGTACTGCCCCTCCGACAGTGCGGCGCTCCCTCAGTACCGCCCCTCCGACAGTGCGGCGCTCCCTCAGTACCGCCCCTCCGACAGTGCGCCGCTCCCTCAGTACCGCCCCTCCGACAGTGCGCCGCTCCCTCAGTACCGCCCCTCCGACAGTGCGCCGCTCCCTCAGTACCGCCCCTCCGACAGTGCGCCGCTCCCTCAGTACCGCCCCTCCGACAGTGCGCCGCTCCCTCAGTACCGCCCCTCCGACAGTGCGCCGCTCCCTCAGTACCGCCCCTCCGACAGTGCGCCGCTCCCTCAGTACCGCCCCTCCGACAGTGCGCCGCTCCCTCAGTACCGCCCCTCCGACAGTGCGCCGCTCCCTCAGTACCGCCCCTCCGACAGTGCGGCGCTCCCTCAGTACTGCCCCTCCGACAGTGCGGCGCTCCCTCAGTACTGGCACTGGGAGTGTCGGCCTGGATTTTTGTGCTCAAGTCCCTGGAGTGAGAGAGAGTGGTATGGGGGAATGTGGGACCATTAAAGGCAGATGCAGGTGAGACGATAAGGAAATGGCATCCTTGATAAATGAGCGCTTTGTACATTTAAGATAATTGGCAAAAGAACCAGAGGAGGGAAATGAGGAGAATGTTTTTACGCAGCGAGTTGTTGTGATCTGGAATGCGCTGCTTGAAAGGGCGGTGGGAGCCGATTCAATAATAACTTTCAAAAGGTAAATGGATAAATACTTGAAGGGGAGAAATGTGCAGGGCTATGGGGAAAGAGCAGGGGGGAGTGGGACTAATTGGAGAGCTCTTTCAAAGAGCCGGCACAGGCTGTGCTGTGTCCATTTTTTTTAAATACCCTTTTCACAGTGTGGGAAGAGGACAAAACACTAGAGAACCTAAAGATAAGTCAAGGGGAGGAACTAAGTGGATTTAATATAAGTTTTTAAAAAATGGTAATGGAAAAAATAATCGGGTGTCAGATAGACAAACCTCGAGGATCGAATGGTTTCCCAACCCAGGCTATTAAAAGAAATAGGTGAGGTAAATTGCAGGTGTGTTAGTCATAATTTTCCAGAGCTGTACAGATCGCACTGTTGGATTGGAAAATTGCAATTGTCACTCTGTTACAGAGGGAGGGAGGGAGGGTGTAACCAGGGGACTGTGCAGACCTGTTAATTCAACGGCAGCTGTGGGGAAAGTTGCTGTAATGTATCACCAGGGAGTGAGCGCTCGGGGCAGGTAATGAGCTGATCAGGGAGTCGGTGTGGGTTTGTGAAGGGTAGGTCACATCTGACTAATACAGTTGGATTTTTAACTGAGGGGATCACCAAACACGGCGGACAGGGGAACGTCTATATGGATGTTGCCTGCATGGACTTCCCCGAAGGCATTTGATAAGGTTCCGCACAAGATTATTAGCAAAGGCTGAGAGTGCTCGGAATTGGTGGTAAAATTGTGACATAGAAAGATAGAAAAATAGGAGCAGGAGTCGGCCATTGGGCCCTTCGAGCCTGCTCCGCCATTCAATATGATCATGGCTGATCCTCTATCTCAATATCATATTCCTGCTCTCTCCCCATACCCCTTGATGCCTTTTGTGTCTAGAAATCTATCTATCTCCGTCTTAAATATATTCAGTGACTTGGCCTCCACAGCCTTCTGTGGTAGAGAATTCCACAGGTTCACCACCCTCTGAGTGAAGAAATTTCTCCTCATCTCAGTCCTAAATGTCCTACCCCAATCCTGAGACTGTGACCCCTCGTTCTAGACCTCCCCCAGCCAGGGGAAACATCCTCCCTGCATCCAGTCTGTCTAGCCCTGTCAGAATTTTATACGTTTCAATGAGATCCCCTGCTCATCCTTCTAAACTCTAGTGAATACAGGCCCTTGTCGACCCAATCTCTCCTGGGTCGGTAATTGTGGGGATAAAGGGAATGTTCCCTGATTTGGAGGGATATGACTAGTGGTGTCCCCCAGGGGGAGGTCTGTGCTGGGGCCTCAGCTTTGCACCATATTTATCAATGACTTTGATGAAGAGAGTTGTCTATGCAAGCTCGCAGACAGCACCAAGCTTAGGAGGGCCCAGTAAGTCGTGCAGTTGGGAGCAGGGAGTTGCAAAGGGACACCGACAGATTAAGTGAACTGTGGCAGATGGAGTTCAGCGCGGGCAAGTGTGAGGTCACCCACCTGGGATCTGAGAAAGAGGGATCGGGATATTTTCTTGTGACTAGAGACTAGCAACTGTGGAGGAGCAGAGGGATTTGAGCGTTCCGTGTACACACATCACCAAAACCTCGTGGACAGGTGCAAAAATGATCAAAAGGACTATGGAATGTTGGCCTTTATCCCGAGAAGGCTGGATTACAAAGGGGAGGAAGTTGTGCTTCAGTTGTCCAGGGGCCTTGGTCAGACCCCATCTGGAGTCACTGTGTTCAGTCCTGGGCTCCGCTCCTCAGGAAGGATTTACTGGCCTCGGAGAGGGAGCAGCGCAGATTCACCAGAACGATACCGGGGGCTAAAAGGGTTAAATTCCGAGGACAGGTTGCACAGACTGGGCTTGTATTCCCTCGAGTTTAGAAGATTAAGGGGCGATCTAATCGAGGTGTTTAAGATGATTAAATAGGGTCGATAGAGAGAGAAACTATTTCCTCTGGTGGTGGGAGTCCAGAACAAGGGGGCAGAACCTTAAAATTAGAGCCAGGCCATTCAGGGGTGATGTCAGGAAGCACTTCTTCACACAAAGGGTGGTGGAAATCTGGAACTCTCTTCCCCCAAAAAGCTGTCGAGGCTGGAGGTCAATTGGAGCTTTCTCTTGAGATCGATTGATTTTTGTTGGTAAGGGTATTCAGAGAGATGGAGTTGAGGTACAGATCAGTCATGATCTGATTGAATGGCAGAGCAGACTCGAAGAGCTGAATGGCCTCCTCCTGTTCCTATGGTCTGACACCGATTTCAGAAAGCAAGCTCGTGCTTGACAAACCTGATTAAAAAAGAATACATTCGGAGGAAACAGATGGTGGGGGAAATGCAGTGGATGTGGTGTTTATGGACTTTCCGAAAGTCTTTAACAAGGGACCACACGGGAGACTGTTGGAGAAGGTTACGGGGTGTGGGGAGGTTAGCGAACTGGATTCGGGAATGGTTAGAAGGAAGGAAACTGAGAGCAGGAGTTATGGGCTGTGTCTCAGTGGTTGGAGTGGGTAAAGGTTCATTCACCTTCACTGCATATCAATGATTTGGATATAGAGCTAGAGGGAGTGGTGTAAAAATGTACAGATGACATTGAACTATAACCTCTGTTATTTCACTGTTCTATTATAATCACCAAACCGTTTTCCGTTCATCAGTCATTTAACCCACCCCCGACCTGCAAACATCTTAAGGGGCCAGAAATTCGGCTCTCCGGCTTCCCGCGGGTGCAAGCATCGCGCGCGTACTTGCCTACCGCGCCTGCCGTTGTGCTTTGGGCCCACGAGGACTTCGGGTCCTGGGCCTCCTGCAGCTGCCGGCGCGCAGTGCTTGCGTATCCCAGGGGCGCAGTTAGTTCGAAGCGTCCCCTGGGATCACGTGGGCCATGGAGAGCCAATCGGAGCAGGGAATCTCCATTCATAGATTTGACAGGAAGACCTGTCAAATCTATGAATAGAGATCGGCCCCAAAACCACACTTAAACTTCAAATAGAATTTTAAAAAAAGCATCACATTTTAAAAATAACTATAAGTTACATAAATTAACTACTTTAAACAAAAATTTAAAATTTTGAAATAATTAATTATACTTTTTAACGGTGCTAAAAAATAAACTTACCTTTCTTTAAAGTATCTAAAAAAGATAAACCTGTTGAAATATTTTTTTAATTGTAATTAATTAACCACTTACCTTGTTAAAAACAGGCCTTGCACCTCATTTAAAAAGTGCAGCTTCTCCATACTTACCTTCCCGAAGAAACCTGGAAAAAAAACCTGAAGTTCGCTGCGTGCGCGCAGCCTCTCCCGCGCACGCGTTCGACTTCTGAACCCCTCCCTTCAGGGGAACGGAAGTTACGGTTTCCCGCGCATGTGCAGTGCATGCAGGAAACCGGCACTTCAGGAGGCCTTACGGGTGAGTACACAGCGCGTACTCACCCGGCAACAGCCGAATTTCTGGCCCTAACATCTTGCTCATTCCGATGACTTAATTGTTTTACTGTTCCCCTCCCTCCCCAGGTGATGTTTCTGGGTGAGCTCGAGGAGATTCTGGATGTTATCGAACCCTCCCAGTTTGTGAAGATTCAGGAAACACTGTTCAAGCGAATAGCGAAATGCATCTCCAGCCCTCATTTCCAGGTCAGTGTTCGTGTCTGTAGTGTGTGCCCCCTTTCTCTCGCGCTGTCGTTCTTCAGTGCTCCCTCTTTCTTGCCCGCGGGCTCCCACCCCTCCTCTCTGGCGATTGCTCGCTCCCCCTCTCTCTGGCGGTCGCTCGCTCGCTCCCCCTCTCTCTGGCGGTCGCTCGCTCGCTCCCCCTCTCTCTGGCGGTCGCTCGCTCGCTCCCCCTCTCTCTGGCGGTCGCTCGCTCGCTCCCCCTCTCTCTGGCGGTCGCTCGCTCGCTCCCCCTCTCTCTGGCGGTCGCTCGCTCGCTCCCCCTCTCTCTGGCGGTCGCTCGCTCGCTCCCCCTCTCTCTGGCGGTCGCTCGCTCGCTCCCCCTCTCTCTGGCGGTCGCTCGCTCGCTCCCCCTCTCTCTGGCGGTTCGCTCGCTCGCTCCCCCTCTCTCTGGCGGTCGCTCGCTCGCTCCCCCTCTCTCTGGCGGTCGCTCGCTCGCTCCCCCTCTCTCTGGCGGTCGCTCGCTCGCTCCCCCTCTCTCTGGCGGTCGCTCGCTCGCTCCCCCTCTCTCTGGCGGTCGCTCGCTCGCTCCCCCTCTCTCTGGCGGTCGCTCGCTCGCTCCCCCTCTCTCTGGCGGTCGCTCGCTCGCTCCCCCTCTCTCTGGCGGTCGCTCGCTCGCTCCCCCTCTCTCTGGCGGTCGCTCGCTCGCTCCCCCTCTCTCTGGCGGTCGCTCGCTCGCTCCCCCTCTCTCTGGCGGTCGCTCGCTCGCTCCCCCTCTCTCTGGCGGTCGCTCGCTCGCTCCCCCTCTCTCTGGCGGTCGCTCGCTCGCTCCCCCTCTCTCTGGCGGTCGCTCGCTCGCTCCCCCTCTCTCTGGCGGTCGCTCGCTCGCTCCCCCTCTCTCTGGCGGTCGCTCGCTCGCTCCCCCTCTCTCTGGCGGTCGCTCGCTCGCTCCCCCTCTCTCTGGCGGTCGCTCGCTCGCTCCCCCTCTCTCTGGCGGTCGCTCGCTCGCTCCCCCTCTCTCTGGCGGTCGCTCGCTCGCTCCCCCTCTCTCTGGCGGTCGCTCGCTCGCTCCCCCTCTCTCTGGCGGTCGCTCGCTCGCTCCCCCTCTCTCTGGCGGTCGCTCGCTCGCTCCCCCTCTCTCTGGCGGTCGCTCGCTCGCTCCCCCTCTCTCTGGCGGTCGCTCGCTCGCTCCCCCTCTCTCTGGCGGTCGCTCGCTCGCTCCCCCTCTCTCTGGCGGTCGCTCGCTCGCTCCCCCTCTCTCTGGCGGTCGCTCGCTCGCTCCCCCTCTCTCTGGCGGTCGCTCGCTCCTTCCCTCCCCCTGCCCCCCTTCTCTCTCGCGCTGCCCCCCCCACCCCTCCGTGCTTCCCCCGCCTCCATGGACGGGGGGTGACCATGGAACTGTATCGCAGTGCTTGGGGAGGGCTGGAGGAGAAGGGATCATGAAGGGCTTGACCCGTGGTGGTGTTGCTGATGTCTGTGGTATTCTGTGCAGGTGGCGGAGCGAGCGTTGTATTTCTGGAACAACGAGTACATCCTGAGTCTGATTGAAGAGAACTGCCAGGGGATTCTACCCATCATGTTTGGGACTTTATACCGCGTCTCCAAAGAGCATTGGAATCAGTGAGTACCAACAACAGCCATCGTCACGCTCCCGGGGACCCCTGTAAATACTGACACACTCCCGGAGACCCCCTGTAAATACTGACACACTCCCGGAGACCCCCTGTAAATACTGACACACTCCCCGGGACTCCCTGTAAATACTGACACACTCCCGGGGACTCCCTGTAAATACCGACACACTCCCGGGGACTCCCTGTAAATACCGACACACTCCCGGGGACCCCCCTGTAAATACGGACACACTCCCGGGGACTCCCTGTAAATACTGACACACTCCCCGGGGACCCCCTGTAAATACTGACACACTCCCCGGGGACCCCCTGTAAATACTGACACACTCCCGGGGACCCCCTGTAAATACTGACACACTCCCGGGGACCCCCTGTAAATACTGACACACTCCCGGGGACCCCCTGTAAATACTGACACACTCCCGGGGACCCCCTGTAAATACTGACACACTCCCGGGGACCCCCTGTAAATACTGACACACTCCCCGGGGACCTCCTGTAAATACTGACACACTCCCCGGGGACCCCCTGTAAATACTGACACACTCCCCGGGGACCCCCTGTAAATACTGACGCACTCCCCGGGGACCCCCTGTAAATTCTGACGCACTCCCGGGGACCCCCTGTAAATACTGACACACTCCCGGGGACCCCCTGTAAATACTGACACACTCCCCGGGGACCCCCTGTAAATACTGACACACTCCCCGGGGACCCCCTGTAAATACTGGCACACTCCCCGGGGACCCCCTGTAAATACGGACACACTCCCGGGGACCCCCTGTAAATACGGACACACTCCCGGGGACCCCCTGTAAATACGGACGCACTCCCGGGGACCCCCCTGTAAATACGGACGCACTCCCAGGGACCCCCCTGTAAATACTGACACACTCCCCGGGGACCCCCTGTAAATACTGACACACTCCCCGGGACTCCCTGTAAATACTGACACACTCCCCGGGGACTCCCTGTAAATACTGACACACTCCCGGGGACTCCCTGTAAATACGGACACACTCCCCGGGGACTCCCTGTAAATACTGGCACACTCCCCGGGGACCCCCTGTAAATACTGACACACTCCCCGGGGACCCCCTGTAAATACTGACACACTCCCGGGGACCACCTGTAAATACTGACACACTCCCCGGGACCCCGTGTAAATACTGACACACTCCCCAGGGACTCCCTGTAAATACTGACACACTCCCCAGGGACTCCCTGTAAATACTGACACTGACACACTCCCCGGGGACCCCCTGTAAATACTGACACACTCCCGGGGACCCCCTGTAAATACTGACACACTCCCCGGGGACCTCCTGTAAATACTGACACACTCCCCGGGACCCCGTGTAAATACTGACACACTCCCGGGGACCCCCTGTAAATACTGACACACTCCCGGGGACCCCCTGTAAATACTGACACACTCCCGGGGACCCCCTGTAAATACTGACACACTCCCGGGGACCCCCT
This sequence comes from Squalus acanthias, assembly GCA_030390025.1. Taxonomy (NCBI): domain Eukaryota; kingdom Metazoa; phylum Chordata; class Chondrichthyes; order Squaliformes; family Squalidae; genus Squalus; species Squalus acanthias. Next base: position 1,531,466 of record JASTWF010000041.1, read on the forward strand.
GTAAATACTGACACACTCCCCGGGGACCTCCTGTAAATACTGACACACTCCCGGGGACCCCCTGTAAATACTGACACACTCCCCGGGGACCCCCTGTAAATACTGACGCACTCCCCGGGGACCCCCTGTAAATACTGACGCACTCCCGGGGACCCCCTGTAAATACTGACACACTCCCGGGGACCCCCTGTAAATACTGACACACTCCCCGGGGACCCCCTGTAAATACTGACACACTCCCCGGGGACCCCCTGTAAATACTGGCACACTCCCCGGGGACCCCCTGTAAATACGGACACACTCCCGGGGACCCCCTGTAAATACGGACACACTCCCGGGGACCCCCTGTAAATACGGACGCACTCCCGGGGACCCCCCTGTAAATACGGACGCACTCCCAGGGACCCCCCTGTAAATACTGACACACTCCCCGGGGACCCCCTGTAAATACTGACACACTCCCCGGGACTCCCTGTAAATACTGACACACTCCCCGGGGACTCCCTGTAAATACTGACACACTCCCGGGGACTCCCTGTAAATACGGACACACTCCCCGGGGACTCCCTGTAAATACTGGCACACTCCCCGGGGACCCCCTGTAAATACTGACACACTCCCCGGGGACCCCCTGTAAATACTGACACACTCCCGGGGACCACCTGTAAATACTGACACACTCCCCGGGACCCCGTGTAAATACTGACACACTCCCAGGGACTCCCTGTAAATACTGACACACTCCCCAGGGACTCCCTGTAAATACTGACACTGACACACTCCCCGGGGACCCCCTGTAAATACTGACACACTCCCGGGGACCCCCTGTAAATACTGACACACTCCCCGGGGACCTCCTGTAAATACTGACACACTCCCCGGGACCCCGTGTAAATACTGACACACTCCCCAGGGACTCCCTGTAAATACTGACACTGACACACTCCCCGGGGACCCCCTGTAAATACTGACACACTCCCGGGGACCCCCTGTAAATACTGACACACTCCCGGGGACCCCGTGTAAATACTGACACACTCCCCAGGGACTCCCTGTAAATACTGACACACTCCCCAGGGACTCCCTGTAAATACTGACACTGACACACTCCCCGGGGACCCCCTGTAAATACTGACACACTCCCGGGGACCCCCTGTAAATACTGACACACTCCCCGGGGACCTCCTGTAAATACTGACACACTCCCCGGGGACCCCCTGTAAATACTGACACACTCCCCGGGGACCCCCTGTAAATACTGACGCACTCCCCGGGGACCCCCTGTAAATACTGACACACTCCCGGGGACCCCCTGTAAATACTGACACACTCCCGGGGACCCCCTGTAAATACTGACACACTCCCCGGGGACCCCCTGTAAATACTGACACACTCCCCGGGGACCCCCTGTAAATACGGACACACTCCCGGGGACCCCCTGTAAATACGGACGCACTCCCGGGGACCCCCCTGTAAATACGGACGCACTCCCAGGGACCCCCTGTAAATACTGACACACTCCCCGGGGACCCCCTGTAAATACTGACACACTCCCCGGGACTCCCTGTAAATACTGACACACTCCCCGGGGACTCCCTGTAAATACGGACACACTCCCCGGGGACTCCCTGTAAATACTGACACACTCCCCGGGGACCCCCTGTAAATACTGACACACTCCCCGGGGACCCCCTGTAAATACTGACACACTCCCGGGGACCACCTGTAAATACTGACACACTCCCCGGGGACCTCCTGTAAATACTGACACACTCCCCGGGACCCCGTGTAAATACTGACACACTCCCCAGGGACTCCCTGTAAATACTGACACACTCCCCAGGGACTCCCTGTAAATACTGACACTGACACACTCCCCGGGGACCCCCTGTAAATACTGACACACTCCCGGGGACCCCCTGTAAATACTGACGCACTCCCCGGGGACCTCCTGTAAATACTGACACACTCCCCGGGACCCCGTGTAAATACTGACACACTCCCCAGGGACTCCCTGTAAATACTGACACACTCCCCAGGGACTCCCTGTAAATACTGACACTGACACACTCCCCGGGGACCCCCTGTAAATACTGACACACTCCCGGGGACCCCCTGTAAATACTGACACACTCCCGGGGACCCCCTGTAAATACTGACACACTCCCCGGGGACCCCCTGTAAATACTGACACACTCCCCGGGGACCCCCTGTAAATACGGACGCACTCCCGGGGACCCCCCTGTAAATACGGACACACTCCCGGGGACCCCCTGTAAATACGGACGCACTCCCGGGGACCCCCCTGTAAATACGGACGCACTCCCAGGGACCCCCCTGTAAATACTGACACACTCCCCAGGGACTCCCTGTAAATACTGACACTGACACACTCCCCGGGGACCCCCTGTAAATACTGACACACTCCCGGGGACCCCCTGTAAATACTGACACACTCCCCGGGGACCCCCTGTAAATACTGACACACTCCCGGGGACCCCCTGTAAATACTGACACACTCCCCGGGGACCTCCTGTAAATACTGACACACTCCCCGGGGACCCCCTGTAAATACTGACACACTCCCCGGGGACCCCCTGTAAATACTGACACACTCCCGGGGACCCCCTGTAAATACTGACACACTCCCGGGGACACCCTGTACATACTGGCACACTCCCGGGGACCCCCTGTAAATACTGACACTGACACACTCCCCGGGGACCCCCTGTAAATACTGACACACTCCCCGGGACCCCCTGTAAATACTGACACACTCCCCGGGACCCCCTGTAAATACTGACACACTCCCGGGGACACCCTGTACATACTGGCACACTCCCGGGGACCCCCTGTAAATACTGACACTGACACACTCCCCAGGGACTCCCTGTAAATACTGGCACACTCCCGGGGACCTCCTGTAAATACTGACACACTCCCCGGGACCCCCTGTAAATACTGACACACTCCCCAGGGACTCCCTGTAAATACTGACACTGACACACTCCCCGGGGACTCCCTGTAAATACTGACACACTCCCCGGGGACTCCCTGTAAATACTGACACTGACACACTCCCCAGGGACTCCCTGTAAATACTGACACACTCCCGGGGACTCCCTGTAAATACTGACACACTCCCCCGGGACCTCCTGTAAATACTGACACACTCCCAGGGGACCCCTGTAAATACTGACACACTCCCGGGGACTCCCTGTAAATACTGACACACTCCCGGGGCCCTCCTGTAAATACTGACAGATTCCCCGGTGACCTCCTGTAAATACTGACACACTCCCCGGGGACCCCCTGTAAATACTGACACACTCCCCGGGACCCCGTGTAAATACTGACACACTCCCCGGGGACTCCCTGTAAATACTGACACTGACACACTCCCGGGGACTCCCTGTAAATACTGACACACTCCCGGGGACTCCCTGTAAATACTGACACACTCCCCAGGGACTCCCTGTAAATACTGACACACTCCCCGGGACTCCCTGTAAATACTGACACACTCCCCAGGGACTCCCTGTAAATACTGACACACTCCCCGGGACCCCCTGTAAATACTGACACACTCCCCGGGACCCCCTGTAAATACTGACACACTCCCCGGAGACTCCCTGTAAATACTGACACACTCCCCGGGACCCCCTGTAAATACTGACACACTCCCCGGGACCCCGTGTAAATACTGACACACTCCCCGGGACCCCGTGTAAATACTGACACACTCCCCAGGGACCCCGTGTAAATACTGACACACTCCCCGGGACCCCGTGTAAATACTGACACACTCCCCGGGACCCCGTGTAAATACTGACACACTCCCCGGGACCCCGAGTAAATACTGACACACTCCCCGGGGACCCCCTGTAAATACTGGCACACTCCCGGGGACCTCCTGTAAATACTGACACACTCCCGGGGACCCCCTGTAAATACTGACACACTCCCCAGGGACTCCCTGTAAATACTGACACTGACACACTCCCCAGGGACTCCCTGTAAATACTGACACTGACACACTCCCCGGGGACCCCCTGTAAATACTGACACTGACACTCCCCGGGGACTCCCTGTAAATACTGACACACTCCCCCGGGACCTCCTGTAAATACTGACACACTCCCAGGGGACCCCTGTAAATACTGACACACTCCCGGGGACTCCCTGTAAATACTGACACACTCCCGTGGACCCCCTGTAAATACTGACACACTCCCCGGGGACCCCCTGTAAATACTGACACACTCCCCGGGACTCCCTGTAAATACTGACACACTCCCCGGGACTCCCTGTAAATACTGGCACACTCCCCGGGGACCCCCTGTAAATACTGGCACACTCCCCGGGGACCCCCTGTAAATACTGACACACTCCCCGGGGACCCACTGTAAATACTGACACACTCCCGGAGACCCCCTGTAAATACTGACACACTCCCCGGGAACCCCCTGTAAATACTGACACACTCCCGGGGACCCCCTATAAATACTGACACACTCCCCGGGACCCCGTGTAAATACTGACACACTCCCCGGGACCCCCTGTAAATAATGACACACTCCCGGGGACCCCCTGTAAATACTGACACACTCCCCGGGACCCCCTGTAAATAATGACACACTCCCGGGGACCCCCTGTAAATACTGACACACTCCCCGGGACCCCCTGTAAATACGGACACACTCCCGGGGACCCCCTGTAAATACTGACACACTCCCGGGGACCCCCTGTAAATACTGACACACTCCCGGGGACCCCCTGTAAATACTGACACACTCCCCGGGACCCTGTAAATACTGACACACTCCCCGGACCCCCTGTAAATACTGACACACTCCCGGGGACCCCCCCCCTGTAAATACTGACACACTCCCGGGGACCTCCCCGGCTGATGCTATCGTACACTCCCATACGAGGCCGCGATATGGCGTGTGCACTGTGATTTTGGGTGTGGGGGCAGTCGCCCGAGCTGTGGGCTTGAGGTGTACAGCAGTGAGCCGGAGTCCTGACTCAACCTGTTTTCTCTCCACAGGACAATCGTCTCCCTCATCTACAACGTGCTGAAAACCTTCATGGAGATGAACAGCGCGCTCTTCGATGAGCTGACGGCCTCCTACAAAGTGGACAGACAGCGGTATGAGCGACCCTGCTATTGGTTGTTTCATTTCGGGGCGTAAGACCAGGATTCTCGGCATCAAGGGGGTCAGAGGTCGTAGACAGACCATGATGGTCAATATTGGGGAATGCCCGTAACATGGTCGTATAACAAGTAAACTCTGTCTCTCTCTATTGGCCTTTATTGCAAAGGGGTTGGAGTTTAAAAGTAAGGAAGTCTTACTGCAATTGTACAGGGCTTTGGTGAGACCACACCTGGAGTACTGTGCACAGTTTTGGTCTCCTTATCTAAGGTAGGATATACTTGTCTTGGAGGCGGTGCAACGAAGGTTCACTAGATTGATTCCTGGGATGAGAGCTTTGTCCTATGAGGAGAGATTGTGTAGAATGGGCCGATACTCTCTGGAGTTTAGAAGAATGAGAGGTGATTTCATTGAAACATGTAAGATTCTGAGGGGGATTGACAGGGTAGATGCTGAGAGGTTGTTTCCCCTGGCTGGAGAGTCTAGAACTAGGGGGCATAGTCTCAGGATTAGGGGTCGGCCATTTAAGACTGAGATGAGGAGGAATTTCTTCACTCAGAGGGTGGTGAATCTTTGGAATTCTCTGCCCCAGAGGGCTGTGAATGCTCAGTCTTTGAGTATATTCAAGGCTGAGATCGATAGATTTTTGGACTCTAGGGGAATCGAGGGATATGGGATCGGGCGGGAAAGTGGAGTTGAGGTCGAAGATCAGCCATGATCTCATTGAATGGCGGAGCAGGCTCGAGGGGCCGAATGGCCGACTCCTGCTCCTAATTCTAATGTTCTTGCGTTCACTCTGTCTACAAGTTGCTCTATGTTGTGATGACACGGGCGGGGAGACTAACATTTGGCCCTTTTCCTGCCTTCGCAGGGAGATCAAGAAGGAGCGGGAGAGGGAGGAGCTGTGGAGGAAGCTGGACGATCTGCAGCTGAGGAAGATGAAGAGTTTGGAAGACCTGGAGGAATTATCCAATGGTCAGAACCTCCACTGCCCTGACTAGCTGCCAAGTGCCAAATAGAAACCGCAGGCATAGCGTCCCCCCCACCCCCCTCCCCCCAAAAAAACCCCACCACAGTTAGCCCCCCGAGAAAAACCCACCCACCCCCCACACTCCTCACGGATACAGTGCAAACGAGCTATCTAGTGACAGCGGGTGATGTTACAGACTTTGCCGCCAACATGTCCGTAGAATCGTCATTAAATGTCTGGATGGCACGCTCCCTGGAGAAGTAACCAAGTTCTCTGGGAGGAAATGTATTTTAAAACTGCCTAAAACATTAACTTGAAACATTTATCTAGTAGAATGCTCCTTACAGAATGTTAACCTGTGTCTCGGTCTTCACACCCTCTTGCCATGTTTCCCCTCTTTCCCCCCCCCCCCCCCCCCACCTCCCCCCAATTGATGTAATGAAGAATAAACCCCCTTTTTATGCCGTGTTCATTGGGGTCGAACAGAATCGCGCGTCTCATTGCAGTCAGCAGCTCTCGAAACCCACCCCCCCCCCCTCTCCCGCGGGCAGCGCGCGCGCGCACTCTCTCGCACGCGCGCCGTGCGCCCGCCCCCTGTACATGTTCACGGGATTGGGCGCTTTCACTGCGAGGAAGTGGCCTGAGGGTTCCGGCTCTGCCCAGGGTCCGGGTTGACCCCGGGGTCGGAATCCCCAAACCCCACAGTCTCTCCCGGGGGCAGGCGGGCAAATTCAGACCGTGCGCAGAGGCCCAGCGCTCGAGTTCTCTGATCGCAAAAGGGTGGCAGCCCCCATCCCCCCCCCCCCCCCCCCATCTTCCCCCCCCCCCCCCGGGGCTGGTCGATCCCCTAAAGGAGGCAATTTAAAGACCGGGCTCCTCAGGCAGCTGGTGGCAGACTGACGGGGGAGTGGGTGCCTGTGAAATTGGTGCCCCCCTCCCTCCCTTACCCTTCAGGGGTGGGTGGTGGGCATGTCCTGTGCCCGCCCAGAGGGGGCAGTGCCCGGTAAACCCCACCAGGGGGGGGGGGGGGGAAACGAGAGGGGAGCACTGTGCGCGAGGCGGGGTGATACCCAGACTCGGGCACACTGGCAGCCAGTGGGCTTCTCGATCTGGGATCCCAGTTAACCTGCAGCCACCCCCCTCCCCGCTCTGTGAGCAGGCTTGCAGTGAGGACTTAATTCGGACGGTGTTCGAGGGGCAGCGGGGTCTCGGACCCCATTCACTCGCGTCCTGTCACATCCGTCAGACTCGACGTTGCCTCATTAACTGGCGTCGAGTGGTCTTTATCTCCAGTCGGGGCCTCCCTTGGCTGTCGACATCATTAACTCTATTTACCCCTCCCCTCCCTCCAACAGCCTGCCCCCCCCTGGCCACCCCTCCCTGAAGGGATAGTTTGGATCTTGAGAAATCCGAGGGGATTTGCTGGGAGTCCAAAGTCGCACTCCGCCCCGGTATGGATTTGGGGGGCAGGTGAGGCTTGAGGGGAGGGACACGGGACATCTGGCTCCGAGACCCTGCACGACCTCCGGACCGTACCCAGTACAGGTCAAGGAGCAGAGCACCTTGCGAGCTGACCTCCAGCCCAGCGCTCGACTCCTGCAGAGGCATTGGTCAGTGTCTGTGGGAGATGGTCCGGTGGGTGTGGGTGTTTGAGGGTGGGGTGAGGAGCGGGGTCATTCGACCGGGTGTCTGAGCCTCTCTCCGCTGCGGTTTGGGGCCAAGTTACAGTGAGGGTGGCGGGCCGGGTCTGAGTGTCATTAACTCCCGTTATTAACCCTTCGGCGCCTCCCCGGGGCCTGTGTCAGCTCGACACACCGCCCCTGAACCCCCAGGAGCCGAGCCGGGGAACAGGGGCTCTGATTAAACGGAAGGCGAAAGACCCCAAGAGATATCGGTGACAGAAAGCGCTGGAGCTCGCCAAAGGCGCCCGCTCCCCTCTGCGAGAGGCCCCTCGTAGATATGTGTGTGTGTGTGTGTGTGTGTGTGTGTGTGTGTTAGTGTGTAACCCTGGGGGTACGAGAGACACTAGGCTTCTGATTCCTTCTCCGTTCTCGCCGCCTCTCTTCCCGCCCGCCGGGGTCTAACTCGATGAACCCCAGACCCCCATCGCTATTGGAACTGTGGGAGGGGCTCAGTCACCCCCCCCCCCCTCTCCCCTCCCTGACCCTCTGCCTCTGCTCTTTGACCCCCGTCCCCTAACCCCAGCCCCTCAGGCTACAGACTAACGAGGGAGGGAGAGAGGGGGGGTGGTGGGGGGGGTGCCGGGCCGTGGTTTGGGGTGGCGTGCAGCACCCCGGGTGTCTGATGTCCCACCGACCCAGTGCTGGCGTTCGACACCAGGGAACGTGGCTGGAAATACAGAACCCCACGAGACCCCCCCTGGCCACAGGTGACCTTATCTCCACTGTACTGATAGGGAGAGGGGATGAACCAGTGAATTATAGACCCCCCCCCCCCCGCCCTTCCCTCCTCCCAGTCTGTTTCCCCTCCGCTGCCGCAGTCCCCTGTTCCTGGTACACCCGTGCGTTGTGTAGGTGTGTCTAACTAGGTTAATTTAAGAGTCACAATACACTACTGATGAGCTGCTGTCCCGACTCTCGCGTCGCCGGGACCTGCCCACTCATAGGGAGGGGTGCCGGGCGGGAGCCGTGCTGAACTCGCTCCGTTCCAACTGTCCGGCTCCTCCTGAGTGCAATAAAAAAACTGCAGAATGATAAACCTGCCCCCGTCTGTGTCTCCATTTGTGGTGGGTGTGATCGCGATACGCAAAGGGAATGGAATTCGCAAATGTGGCAGCCATTCTCCACAAACAGCAGTGATATAACTGATCGGTGAATCTGTTTTTTTTAGTGATGTTGGTTGAGGGATAAATATTTGGCCCCAGGTACACCGGGGAGAACTCCCCCCCTGCTCTTCTTCCAATAGTGGCCGTGGGATCTTTCACATCCACCTGAGAGAGCAGACGGGGCCTCGGTTTAACGTCTCATCTGAAAGACGGCATCTCCGACAGTGCGGCGCTCCCTCAGCACTGCCCCTCCGACAGTGCGGCGCTCCCTCAGTACTGCCCCTCCGACAGTGCGGCCCTCCCTCAGTACCGCCCCTCCGACAGTGCGGCGCTCCCTCAGTACCGCCCCTCCGACAGTGCGGCCCTCCCTCAGTATCGCCCCTCCGACAGTGCGGCGCTCACTCAGTACCGCCCCTCCGACAGTGCGGCGCTCACTCAGTACCGCCCCTCCGACAGTGCGGCGCTCCCTCAACACTGCCCCTCCGACAGTGCGGCGCTCCCTCAGTACCGCCCCTCCGACAGTGCGGCCCTCCCTCAGTACCGCCCCTCCGACAGTGCGGCGCTCACTCAGTACCGCCCCTCCGACAGTGCGGCCCTCCCTCAGTACCGCCCCTCCGACAGTGCAGCGCTCCCTCAGTACTGCCCCTCCGACAGTGCGGCGCTCCCTCAGTACCGCCCCTCCGACAGTGCAGCGCTCCCTCAGTACTGACCCTCCGACAGTGCGGCTCTCCCTCAGTACTGCACTGGGAGTGTCGGCCTGGATTACGGGGCTCAAGTCTCTGGAGTGAGACTTACACCGACGACCTTTTGACTGAGCCACGAGAGAGAGAGATACCGACTGAGCTCGTATCTTAAGTGGGGCACTTAACTGTCGCAAAAGTAATTCTTGCCAAATTCATCTCGGATATTTGCTCGGCAGCAGGAACAGCATCCATCAAAGAACGCAACTGGGAGTAGCTTTAACTGCGGACTTTGCAAGAATTCATCTTTCTGCTGGTCTTAATTTCTAAATTTAATTTTTGATGTAAAGCCTCCATCGAACAGACCTCAAATGCAAACTTGCATTAAATTTCAGCGGGGTGGAGAGCGGCTGGAAGTGGGATTGGTGCCGACTGACCGAGGTTACCGTCGATTTAACTTCTTACAGGGGTTAGTTTTGGGGGAATCACTTGCAGAGTCTGACCCCCCTCCTCCAACGCTGCCTGATCTACACACAGGAGATTGCTCTGCTCGAAGTTCATGCTGTTGAGGGAGAGAGGGACCATTTCAACAACAACTTGTATTTATACAGCGTCTTTGACGTCGTAAAACGTCCCAAGATGCTTCACAGGCGCGTCATCGAACAAAATTTGACCCCGAGCCACATCAGCAGATATCAGGGCAGATGGAAAGTGGTCAGTTTTAAGGAGCGTCTTAAAGGAGGAGAGAGAGGCGGAGAGGTTTAGGGAGGGGATTCCAGAGCTCAGGGCCCAGGCGGCTGAAGGCACGGCCGCCAATGGTGGGATTGGGGCCCGGGGGGGAGTATGCGTAAGAGGCAGGAACCCTCACAACATTCAAGAAGCATTTAGATGAGCACTTGAAACGCCATAGCATACAAGGCTACGGACCAAGTGCTGGAAAATGGGATTAGAATAGACAGGGCTTGATGGCCGGCGCGGACACGATGGGCCGAAGGGCCTCTTTCCGTGCTGTATGACTCTGAGAGATCTCTGGAGGGCTGGAGGTGGTTACAGAGATGGACAGGGGGGCGAGGACCTTGAGGGATTTGAACGCACGGATGAGAATTTGGAGGGTTGGGGCCAATGTAAGTCAGCAAGGACGGGGATGATGGGATTTCAGATGGAGATGTGCAACATGGGTCAGATGAGGGCTCAGTGTGTTACTGATCCAACCAGGACAGGGAGATCCCCAGGTTGAGCCCTGCTCGAGCTGTCTGAAATTGGCCCTGGCTTAGGCAGAGGGCAAATCGCCCTGGGTTCATGATCCCAATGGTGTATGGGTGAGCATGGCATTGGGCTCGGTTTGAAGGGACCTGTCCCACGAACGCACTCTTCCCTTTCTGTTCCTTCTCTTCCTGGACCCATCTCCTAGGAAACCCAACTCTCCGTGGCCACCAGCCGATCAGCTCTCCTGTACGCAGGACCCGAAGCCTTCAATGTTCTTGGTAGTCCATCCTGCCGGCTTGATGCTGTTTAAAAAAAATTATTCATTCTCGGGGATGTGGGCGTCGCTGGCAAGGCCGGCATTTATTGTCCATCCCTAGTTGCCCTGAGAAGGTGGTGGTGAGCCGCCCCTTTGAACCGCAGGGTCTGAAGGGCTTGCTGGGCCACTTCAAGGTGTGGTGAAGTCATGTATAGGCCCAGACCGGGTAAGGGCGGCAAGGAACATTAATGAGCCAGTTGGGTTTTACGACAATCCGACAGCTTCATGCTCACTTTAGGACTTTTTAACAAGATTTAATTTTGTTTTTCTAAAAGTGTTATACAGACCTGTACCCACCAGTACTGTACGCCAGTGTTACACAGTGACAGACCTGTACCCACCAGTACTGTACCCGTGTTATACAGTGACAGACCTGTACCCACCAGTACTGTACCCCAGTGTTATACAGTGACAGACCTGTACCCACCAGTACTGTACCCCAGTGTTATACAGTGACAGACCTGTACCCACCAGTACTGTACCCCAGTGTTATACAGTGACAGACCTGTACCCACCAGTACTGTACCCCAGTGTTATACAGTGAGACCTGTACCCCAGTGTTATACAGTGTCAGACCTGTACCCACCAGTACTGTACCCCAGTGTTATACAGTGACAGACCTGTACCCACCAGTACTGTACCCGTGTTATACAGTGACAGACCTGTCCCCACCAGCACTGTACCCCAGTGCTATACAGTGTCAGACCTGTACCCACCAGTACTGTACCCCAGTGTTATACAGTGACAGACCTGTACCCACCAGTACTGTACCCCAGTGTTACACAGTGACAGACCTGTACCCACCAGTACTGTACCCCAGTGTTATACAGTGACAGACCTGTACCCACCAGTACTGTACCCCAGTGTTAGTGACAGAACTGCACCCACCAGTACTGTACCCCAGTGTTACACAGTGACAGACCTGTACCCACCAGTACTGTACCCAGTGTTATACAGCGACAGACCTGTACCCACCAGTACTGTACCCCAGTGTTATACAGTGTCAGACCTGTACCCACCAGCACTGTACCCCAGTGTTATACAGTGACAGACCTGTACCCACCAGTACTGTACCCCAGTGTTATACAGTGACAGACCTGTACCCACCAGTACTGTACCCCAGTGTTACACAGTGACAGACCTGTACCCACCAGTACTGTACCCCAGTGTTATACAGTGACAGACCTGTACCCACCAGTACTGTACCCCAGTGTTAGTGACAGAACTGCACCCACCAGTACTGTACCCCAGTGTTATACAGCGACAGACCTGTACCCACCAGTACTGTACCCCAGTGTTATACAGTGACAGACCTGTACCCACCAGTACTGTACCCGTGTTATACAGTGACAGACCTGTACAACAACAACAACCTGCATTTATATAGCGCCTTTAACATAGTAAACTGTCCCAGGGCGCTTCACAGGAGCGATTATCAGGCAAAATTTGACACCGAGCCATATAAGGAGATATTAGGACAGGTGACCAAAAGCTTGGTCAAAGAGGTCGGTTTTAAGGAGCGTCTTGAAGGAGGAGAGAGAGGTGGAGAGGTTTAGGGAGGGAATGCCAGAGCTTAGGGCCCCAGGCAGCTGAAGGCACGGCCGCCAATGGTGGAGCGATTAAAATCGGGGGATGCGCAAGAGGCCAGAATTGGAGGAGCGCAGAGATCGCGGAGGTTTGTAGGGCTGGAGGAGATTACAGAGGTAGGGAGGGGGCGAGGGCCATGGAGGGATTTGAAAACAAATAATGAGAATTTTAAAATCGAGGCGTTGCCGGACCGGGAACCAACCCTTCGAGTATAAAACACAATGGGGGAGAAATTCAGTATCGCCCCATTTGGGGCGCAATTATCGTCCGGGCGCAACGATTAGCGCCTGGCGCTAATTATCGCCACCGACTGCAAACTTGACTTTTATCGCCCCTGGAGGTGATTGCAGCGCTATATCAGGCGCTCCACACCTGTCTTAAGGCGCAAATGCCGAGGAGCGAGGCGCTACCTCAGAGCGCTGGCGAAGCTCATGTAATGTCAGTCAGCAATGGAACACACACACAATGGCACGGGCTAGTTCTTAAAGGGGATGGTTAATCTTGCTTTCCATCCACATCCTGCTCATTGCAGCCTTGAATCTCTGCCTGGAGAGACCTGCACATCAAATGTGCTGGAAAGAACAATGGAGAGTACCAGGCAAAGAGCTCAGAGTGCAGCCCCGACAGTCTCTGCTAAATCGATACAAGGAATGGCAAATCAAAATGAACCTGCAAAGTACTGCTCAGTACCCAAAACTCCTTCACACAACGTTGAATCTCTCCAGAAGTCTCTCCCTCTCTCAGAATGCGTAGTTCAAAAATGGCACCAACAATAAAAGGCAGGAAGCGGACACCTTTAAATAGCGCTCCCCCTTTCCCTTCATGACTGCAGAACGCTCCCCTCAACCTGTCGTTGCTAGCGTCAGGCGGTAAGGCAGGGGGCGCCACTCAATATCCGCTCCGGGGCGATACCGGGGTGTTGCGCACTCGAGTGACGTCATGATCTGCCGGCGCAGGAGATCGTGGCGGTAGTGTTTAGCACCGCCGCAAAATGTCTAGTTAATTTCGCGAGCGGCGCAAACTTCGCCGCACCTGGGCGCTAGATGCTTTGCGCCCCATTAGTGCCCTCTTAAGGCGCTAACGGGAGGCACAACCAACTGAATTTTTCCCCCAATATCTTCCAAACTGGGTGAGCAATGCCATGGGTCATTGGCTAGGAGTTTGTAGCACATAGTTTTCAGCCAATCATACCTCAGCTATCACTCTTTAAGGTGTCAAAAATATAAGAGTCAGAGAGCCAGTCATTTCCATATTTTTTCCTGACCTGCAGTTGGAAATTTACACCAGTCTGCAATTGCACTCTCACTGACCTCAGGTTGTGTTTACTGAACACGTTCACTTTGGGTTATTAAAGTGACAGGCCTGCTTAAACACAGGTCCACCTGGACGGGAGATTATGTTGAGCATCACAATATACAGTAGCCCACTTATTAAAGTGGTGAGAAGCTGAGGGTGAGTGACCGAACCCCAGACAGTGACCGATCCCCGGGCAGTGACCGGTCCCAGGGAGTGACCGAACCCCAGAGAGTGACCGATCTCCAGGGGGTGACCGATCCCCCGAGAGTGACCGATCCCCGGGCAGTGACCGATCCCTCGGGAGTGACGAATCAGAGAGTGACCGATTGCCAGGGAGTGACCGATCCCCAGAGGGTGACCGATCCCCAGGGAGTGACCGATCCCTCGGGAGTGACGAATCAGAGAGTGACCGATTGCCAGGGAGTGACCGATCCCCCGAGAGTGACCGATCCCCCAGGGGAGTGACCGATCCCCCGAGAGTGACCGATCCCCCAGGGGAGTGACCGATCCCCAGGGAGTGATCGATCCCTCGGGAGTGACGAATCAGAGAGTGACTGATTGCCAGGGAGTGACCGATCTCCAGAGGGTGACCGATCCCCAGAGGGTGACCGATCCCCCAGGGGAGTAACCGATCCCCCGAGAGTGACCGATCCCCCAGGGGAGTGACCGATCTCCCGGTCCTGAATGATAGTGAGCCAGTCGACAGGAGCTGTCCACTTCAAGAACCCTGTCTCTCCCTAAAACACACTGCTTGGTGACGGGCCAGTGAGTGTCATCCCAGTAAGTCAGTGACCACAGGAACAGGAGGAGGCCATTCAGCCCCTCGAGCCTGTTCCACCATTCAATCAGATCATGGCTGATCTGTACCTTAACTCCATCTACCCGCCTTGGTTCCGTGTCCCTTAATACCCTTACCCAGCAAAAATCGATCAATCTCAGTCCAGAAATTTTCATTTGACCCCCAGCCTCAACAGCTTTTTGTGGGAGAGAGTTGCAGATTTCCACCACCCTTTGTGTGAAGAAGTGCTTCCTGACATCACCCCTGAACGGCCTGGCTCTAATTTTAAGGTGATGCCCCCTTGTTCTGGACTCCCCCCACCAGAGGAAATAGTTTCTCTCTCTATCTACCCTATCGAATCCTCGATCAGATCATCCCTCAACCTTCTAAACTCGAGGGAATACAAGCCCAGTCTGTGCAACCTGTCCTCATAATTTAACCCTTTTAGCCCCCGGGTATCGTTCTGGTGAATCTGCGCTGCTCCCTCTCCGAGGCCAGTATATCCTTCCTGAGGTGCGGAGCCCAGGACTGAACGCAGTGACTCCAGATGGGCTCTGACCAGAGCTCTGTACAACTGGAGCACAACTTCCACCCCTTTGTATGATTTTACAGGAACAACAGGCGACTGGAGTCCACGGGCCCAGGGTTTGTCATTATATGATGATTGAATGAATCAGAGGCTCATCATTTCAGCTGAGGGAGATGATGGAGCTCAATATACAGAGAATCATAGAATCTCACAGCACAGGAGGAGGCCATTCGGCCCGTCCTGCCTGTGCTGGCTCTTTGAAAGAGCTCTCCAATTGGTCCCACTCCCCCCTGCTCTTCCCCATAGCCCTGCAAATTTTTCCTTTTTAGGTATTTATCCAATTCCCCTTTTGAAAGTTACTATTGAATCTGCTTCCACCGCCCTTTCAGGCAGCGCGTTCCAGATCATAACAACTCACTGCGTAAAAACATTCTCCTCATCTCCCCTCTGGTTCTTTTGCCAATTATCTTCAATCTGTGTCCTCTGGTTACCGACCCTTCCGTCAGTGGAAACATTTCTCCCCATCTACTCTACCAAAACTCCTCATGATTTTGAACACCTCAATTAAATCTCCCCTTAACCTTCTCTGCTCTAAGGAGAACGATCCCAGCTTCTCCACGGAACTGAAGTCCCTCATCCCTGGTACCTGAGCGGTATTACATTGAAGGGTGTCTCTCTGGGTGTTGAAGGGACTGTAATAACTTTTAATCTTCTTTCTGGAGACTGGTTCCCGAGCCCCCTCATATCCTCTATAAAGACACACACACACACACTCCCGGTGTCCCTCTATAAATCCACACACACACACTCCTGGGGTCCCTCTATAAATACACACACACACTCCTGGGGTCTGTCTATAAATACACACACACACTCCTGGTGTCCCTCTATAAATACACACACACACACTCCTGGGGTCCCTCTATAAATACACACACACTCCTGGGGTCCCTCTATAAATACACACACACTCCTGGGGTCCCTCTATAAACACACACACACACTCCTGGGGTCCCTCTATAAACACACACACACTCCTGGGGTCCCACTATAAACACACACACACTCCTGGGGTCCCTCTATAAATACACACACACTCCTGGGGTCCCTCTATAAATACACACACACTCCTGGGGTCCCTCTATAAATACACACACACTCCTGGGGTCCCTCTATAAACACACACACACACTCCTGGGGTCCCTCTATAAACACACACACACACTCCTGGGGTCTCTCTATAAACACACACACACTCCTGGGGTCTCTCTATAAACACACACACACTCCTGGGGTCCCTCTATAAACACACACACACTCCTGGGGTCCCACTATAAACACACACACACTCCTGGGGTCCCACTATAAACACACACACACTCCTGGGGTCCCTCTATAAACACACACACACTCCTGGGGTCCCTCTATAAACACACACACACTCCTGGGGTCCCTCTATAAACACACACACACTCCTGGGGTCCCTCTATAAACACACACACACTCCTGGGGTCCCTCTATAAATACACACACACTCCTGGGGTCCCTCTATAAATACACACACACACTCCTGGGGTCTCTCTATAAACACACACACACACTCCTGGGGTCCCTCTATAAATACACACACACTCCTGGGGTCCCTCTATAAACACACACACACACTCCTGGGGTCCCTCTATAAATACACACACACACTCCCGGGGTCCCTCTATAAACACACACACACACTCCTGGGGTCCCTCTATAAACACACACACACTCCCGGGGTCCCTCTATAAACACACACACACACACTCCTGGGGTCCCTCTATAAACACACACACACACTCCTGGGGTCCCTCTATAAACACACACACACACTCCTGGGGTCCCTCTATAAATACACACACACTCCTGGGGTCTGTCTATAAATACACACACACACTCCTGGGGTCCCTCTATAAACACACACACACACACTCCTGGGGTCCCTCTATAAATACACACACACTCCTGGGGTCTGTCTATAAATACACACACACTCCTGGGGTCCCTCTATAAACACACACACACACACTCCTGGGGTCCCTCTATAAATACACACACACTCCTGGGGTCCCTCTATAAATACACACACACACTCCCGGTGTCCCTCTATAAACACACACACACACTCCTGGGGTCTGTCTATAAACACACACACACACTCCCGGGGTCCCTCTATAAACACACACACACTCCTGGGGTCCCTCTATAAACACACACACACTCCTGGGGTCCCTCTATAAATACACACACACACACTCCTGGGGTCCCTCTATAAATACACACACACTCCTGGGGTCTGTCTATAAATACACACACACTCCTGGGGTCCCTCTATAAACACACACACACTCCTGGGGTCCCTCTATAAACACACACACACACACTCCCGGGGTCCCTCTATAAACACACACACACTCCTGGGGTCCCTCTATAAACACACACACACTCCTGGGGTCTGTCTATAAATACACACACACTCCTGGGGTCCCTCTATAAACACACACACACTCCTGGGGTCCCTCTATAAACACACACACACACTCCTGGGGTCCCTCTATAAATACACACACACTCCTGGGGTCTCTCTATAAACACACACACACTCCTGGGGTCCCTCTATAAATACACACACACACACCTGGGGTCCCTCTATAAACACACACAAACACTCCTGGGGTCCCTCTATAAACACACACACACACTCCTGGGGTCTCTCTATAAACACACACACACACTCCTGGGGTCTCTCTATAAACACACACACACACTCCTGGGGTCTGTCTATAAACACACACACACACTCCTGGGGTCTCTCTATAAATACACACACACACTCCTGGGGTCTGTCTATAAACACACACACACTCCTGGGGTCTCTCTATAAACACACACACACTCCTGGGGTCTCTCTATAAACACACACACGCTCCTGGGATCTGTCTATAAACACACACACACTCCTGGGGTCTCTCTATAAACACACACACACTCCTGGGGTCCCTCTATAAATACACACACACACTCCTGGGGTCCCTCTATAAATAAACACACACACACTCCCGGGGTCCCTCTATAAATACACACACACACTCCCGGGGTCCCTCTATAAATACACACACACACTCCCGGTGTCCCTCTATAAACACACACACACACTCCTGGGGTCCCTCTATAAACACACACACACACTCCCGGGGTCCCTCTATAAACACACACACACTCCTGGGGTCCCTCTATAAACACACACACACACTCCTGGGGTCCCTCTATAAACACACACACACACTCCTGGGGTCCCTCTATAAATACACACACACTCCTGGGGTCTGTCTATAAATACACACACACACTCCTGGGGTCCCTCTATAAACACACACACACACACTCCTGGGGTCCCTCTATAAATACACACACACTCCTGGGGTCTGTCTATAAATACACACACACTCCTGGGGTCCCTCTATAAACACACACACACACACTCCTGGGGTCCCTCTATAAATACACACACACTCCTGGGGTCCCTCTATAAATACACACACACACTCCCGGTGTCCCTCTATAAACACACACACACACTCCTGGGGTCTGTCTATAAACACACACACACACTCCCGGGGTCCCTCTATAAACACACACACACTCCTGGGGTCCCTCTATAAACACACACACACTCCTGGGGTCCCTCTATAAATACACACACACACACTCCTGGGGTCCCTCTATAAATACACACACACTCCTGGGGTCTGTCTATAAATACACACACACTCCTGGGGTCCCTCTATAAACACACACACACTCCTGGGGTCCCTCTATAAACACACACACACACACTCCCGGGGTCCCTCTATAAACACACACACACTCCTGGGGTCCCTCTATAAACACACACACACTCCTGGGGTCTGTCTATAAATACACACACACTCCTGGGGTCCCTCTATAAACACACACACACTCCTGGGGTCCCTCTATAAACACACACACACACTCCTGGGGTCCCTCTATAAATACACACACACTCCTGGGGTCTCTCTATAAACACACACACACTCCTGGGGTCCCTCTATAAATACACACACACACACCTGGGGTCCCTCTATAAACACACACAAACACTCCTGGGGTCCCTCTATAAATACACACACACTCCTGGGGTCTCTCTATAAACACACACACACTCCTGGGGTCCCTCTATAAATACACACACACACACCTGGGGTCCCTCTATAAACACACACAAACACTCCTGGGGTCCCTCTATAAACACACACACACACTCCTGGGGTCTCTCTATAAACACACACACACACTCCTGGGGTCTCTCTATAAACACACACACACACTCCTGGGGTCTGTCTATAAACACACACACACACTCCTGGGGTCTCTCTATAAATACACACACACACTCCTGGGGTCTGTCTATAAACACACACACACTCCTGGGGTCTCTCTATAAACACACACACACTCCTGGGGTCTCTCTATAAACACACACACGCTCCTGGGATCTGTCTATAAACACACACACACTCCTGGGGTCTCTCTATAAACACACACACACTCCTGGGGTCCCTCTATAAATACACACACACACTCCTGGGGTCCCTCTATAAATACACACACACACACTCCCGGGGTCCCTCTATAAATACACACACACACTCCCGGGGTCCCTCTATAAATACACACACACACTCCTGGGGTCCCTCTATAAATACACACACACACACTCCCGGGGTCCCTCTATAAATACACACACACACTCCCGGGGTCCCTCTATAAATACACACACACACTCCTGGGGTCTCTCTATAAATACACACACACACTCCCGGGGTCCCTCTATAAATACACACACACACACTCCCGGGGTCCCTCTATAAATACACACACACACTCCCGGGGTCCCTCTATAAATACACACACACACTCCTGGGGTCCCTCTATAAATACACACACACACTCCCGGGGTCCCTCTATAAATACACACACACACACTCCCGGGGTCCCTCTATAAACACACACACACTCCTGGGGTCCCTCTATAAACACACACACACTCCTGGGGTCCCTCTATAAATACACACACACACTCCCGGGGTCCCTCTATAAATACACACACACACACTCCCGGGGTCCCTCTATAAATACACACACACACTCCCGGGGTCCCTCTATAAATACACACACACACTCCTGGGGTCCCTCTATAAATACACACACACACTCCCGGGGTCCCTCTATAAATACACACACACACACTCCCGGGGTCCCTCTATAAACACACACACACTCCTGGGGTCCCTCTATAAACACACACACACTCCTGGGGTCCCTCTATAAACACACACACACTCCTGGGGTCTCTCTATAAACACACACACACTCCTGGGGTCTGTCTATAAACACACACACACACTCCCGGGGTCCCTCTATAAACACACACACACTCCTGGGGTCCCTTTATAAATACACACACACACACTCCCGGGGTCTCTCTATAATCACACACACACACTCCTGGGGTCCCTCTATAAATACACACACACACACTCTCGGGGTCCCTCTATAAACACACACACACTCCTGGGGTCCCTCTATAAACACACACACACACTCCTGAGGTCGCTCTATAAATACACACACACTCCTGGGGTCGCTCCATAAATACACACACACACTCCTGGGGTCCCTTTATAAAAAACACACACTCCTGGGGTCCCTCTATAAACACACACACACTCCTGGGGTCCCTCTATAAATACACACACACACACTCCTGGGGTCCCTCTATAAATACACACACACTCCTGGGGTCTGTCTATAAATACACACACACACACTCCTGGGGTCCCTCTATAAACACACACACACACACTCCTGGGGTCCCTCTATAAACACACACACACTCCTGGGGTCCCTCTATAAATACACACACACACTCCCGGGGTCTCTCTATAAATACACACACACACACTCCTGGGGTCCCTCTATAAACACACACACACACACTCCTGGGGTCCCTCTATAAACACACACACACTCCTGGGGTCCCTCTATAAATACACACACACACACTCCTGGGGTCCCTCTATAAACACACACACACACACTCCTGGGGTCCCTCTATAAACACACACACACTCCTGGGGTCCCTCTATAAACACACACACACTCCTGGGGTCCCTCTATAAACACACACACACTCCTGGGGTCCCTCTATTAATACACACACACACACTCCTGGGGTCCCTCTATAAATACACACACACACTCCTGGGGTCTGTCTATAAATACACACACACTCCTGGGGTCCCTCTATAAACACACACACACTCCTGGGGTCCCTCTATAAATACACACACACTCCTGGGGTCCCTCTATAAATACACACACACTCATGGGGTCTGTCTATAAATACACACACACTCCTGGGGTCCCTCTATAAACACACACACACACTCCTGGGGTCTCTCTATAAACACACACACACTCCTGGGGTCCCTCTATACACACACACACACTCCTGGGGTCCCTCTATAAATACACACACACACTCCTGGGGTCCCTCTATAAATACACACACACTCCTGGGGTCCCTCTATAAACACACACACACACTCCTGGGGTCCCTCTATAAACACACACACACTCCTGGGGTCCCTCTATAAACACACACACACTCCTGGGGTCCCTCTATAAATACACACACACTCATGGGGTCTGTCTATAAATACACACACACTCCTGGGGTCCCTCTATAAATACACACACACTCCTGGGGTCCCTCTATAAACACACACACACACTCCTGGGGTCTCTCTTTAAACACACACACACTCCTGGGGTCCCTCTATACACACACACACACTCCTGGGGTCCCTCTATAAATACACACACACACTCCTGGGGTCCCTCTATAAATACACACACACTCCTGGGGTCCCTCTATAAACACACACACACACTCCTGGGGTCCCTCTATAAACACACACACACTCCTGGGGTCCCACTATAAACACACACACACTCCTGGGGTCCCTCTATAAACACACACACACTCCTGGGGTCCCTCTATAAATATACACACACTCCTGGGGTCCCTCTATAAACACACACACACTCCTGGGGTCTCTCTATAAACACACACACACTCCTGGGGTCCCTCTATAAACACACACACACTCCTGGGGTCCCTCTATAAACACACACACACTCCTGGGGTCCCTCTATAAATACACACACACTCATGGGGTCTGTCTATAAATACACACACACTCCTGGGGTCCCTCTATAAATACACACACACTCCTGGGGTCCCTCTATAAACACACACACACACTCCTGGGGTCTCTCTATAAACACACACACACTCCTGGGGTCCCTCTATACACACACACACACTCCTGGGGTCCCTCTATAAATACACACACACACTCCTGGGGTCCCTCTATAAATACACACACACTCCTGGGGTCCCTCTATAAACACACACACACACTCCTGGGGTCCCTCTATAAACACACACACACTCCTGGGGTCCCACTATAAACACACACACACTCCTGGGGTCCCTCTATAAACACACACAGAAACTCCTGGGGTCCCTCTATAAATACACACACACTCCTGGGGTCCCTCTATAAATACACACACACTCCTGGGGTCCCTCTATAAATACACACACACTCCTGGGTCCCTCTATAAATACACACACACTCCTGGGGTCCCTCTATAAACACACACACACACTCCTGGGGTCCCTCTATAAACACACACACACACTCCTGGGGTCTCTCTATAAACACACACACACTCCTGGGGTCCCTCTATAAACACACACACACTCCTGGGGTCCCTCTATATATACACACACACTCCTGGGGTCCCTCTATAAATACACACACACTCCTGGGGTCCCTCTATAAACACACACACACACTCCTGGGGTCCCTCTATAAACACACACACACACTCCTGGGGTCTCTCTATAAACACACACACACTCCTGGGGTCTCTCTATAAACACACACACACTCCTGGGGTCCCTCTATAAACACACACACACTCCTGGGGTCCCACTATAAACACACACACACTCCTGGGGTCCCACTATAAACACACACACACTCCTGGGGTCCCTCTATAAACACACACACACTCCTGGGGTCCCTCTATAAATACACACACACACACTCCCGGGGTCCCTCTATAAACACACACACACACTCCTGGGGTCCCTCTATAAACACACACACACTCCTGGGGTCCCTCTATAAACACACACACACACTCCTGGGGTCCCTCTATAAATACACACACACTCCTGGGGTCCCTCTATAAACACACACACACACTCCTGGGGTCCCTCTATAAATACACACACACACTCCCGGGGTCCCTCTATAAACACACACACACACTCCTGGGGTCCCTCTATAAACACACACACACTCCTGGGGTCTGTCTATAAATACACACACACTCCTGGGGTCCCTCTATAAACACACACACACTCCTGGGGTCCCTCTATAAACACACACACACACTCCTGGGGTCCCTCTATAAATACACACACACTCCTGGGGTCCCTCTATAAACACACACACACACTCCTGGGGTCCCTCTATAAATACACACACACACTCCCGGGGTCCCTCTATAAACACACACACACACTCCTGGGGTCCCTCTATAAATACACACACACTCCTGGGGTCCCTCTATAAACACACACACACACTCCTGGGGTCCCTCTATAAATACACACACACACTCCCGGGGTCCCTCTATAAACACACACACACACTCCTGGGGTCCCTCTATAAACACACACACACACACTCCTGGGGTCCCTCTATAAACACACACACACACTCCTGGGGTCCCTCTATAAACACACACACACACTCCTGGGGTCCCTCTATAAATACACACATACTCCTGGGGTCTGTCTATAAATACACACACACACTCCTGGGGTCCCTCTATAAACACACACACACACACTCCTGGGGTCCCTCTATAAATACACACACACTCCTGGGGTCCCTCTATAAACACACACACACACACTCCTGGGGTCCCTCTATAAATACACACACACTCCTGGGGTCCCTCTATAAACACACACACACACACTCCTGGGGTCCCTCTATAAATACACACACACTCCTGGGGTCCCTCTATAAATACACACACACACTCCCGGTGTCCCTCTATAAACACACACACACACTCCTGGGGTCTGTCTATAAACACACACACACACTCCCGGGGTCCCTCTATAAACACACACACACTCCTGGGGTCCCTCTATAAACACACACACACTCCTGGGGTCCCTCTATAAATACACACACACACACTCCTGGGGTCCCTCTATAAATACACACACACTCCTGGGGTCTGTCTATAAATACACACACACTCCTGGGGTCCCTCTATAAACACACACACACTCCTGGGGTCCCTCTATAAACACACACACACACACACTCCCGGGGTCCCTCTATAAACACACACACACTCCTGGGGTCCCTCTATAAACACACACACACTCCTGGGGTCTCTCTATAAATACACACACACTCCTGGGGTCCCTCTATAAACACACACACACTCCTGGGGTCCCTCTATAAACACACACACACACTCCTGGGGTCCCTCTATAAATACACACACACTCCTGGGGTCTCTCTATAAACACACACACACTCCTGGGGTCCCTCTATAAATACACACACACACACCTGGGGTCCCTCTATAAACACACACAAACACTCCTGGGGTCCCTCTATAAACACACACACACACTCCTGGGGTCTCTCTATAAACACACACACACACTCCTGGGGTCTCTCTATAAACACACACACACACTCCTGGGGTCTGTCTATAAACACACACACACACTCCAGGGGTCTCTCTATAAATACACACACACACTCCTGGGGTCTGTCTATAAACACACACACACTCCTGGGGTCTCTCTATAAACACACACGCACTCCTGGGGTCTCTCTATAAACACACACACGCTCCTGGGATCTGTCTATAAACACACACACACTCCTGTGGTCTCTCTATAAACACACACACACTCCTGGGGTCCCTCTATAAATACACACACACACTCCTGGGGTCCCTCTATAAATACACACACACACACTCCCGGGGTCCCTCTATAAATACACACACACACTCCCGGGGTCCCTCTATAAATACACACACACACTCCTGGGGTCCCTCTATAAATACACACACACACACTCCCGGGGTCCCTCTATAAATACACACACACACTCCCGGGGTCCCTCTATAAATACACACACACACTCCTGGGGTCTCTCTATAAATACACACACACACTCCCGGGGTCCCTCTATAAATACACACACACACACTCCCGGGGTCCCTCTATAAATACACACACACACTCCTGGGGTCCCTCTATAAATACACACACACACTCCTGGGGTCCCTCTATAAATACACACACACACTCCCGGGGTCCCTCTATAAATACACACACACACTCCTGGGGTCCCTCTATAAATACACACACACACTCCCGGGGTCCCTCTATAAATACACACACACACACTCCTGGGGTCCCTCTATAAACACACACACACTCCTGGGGTCCCTCTATAAACACACACACACTCCTGGGGTCCCTCTATAAATACACACACACACACTCCCGGGGTCCCTCTATAAACACACACACACTCCTGGGGTCCCTCTATAAACACACACACACTCCTGGGGTCCCTCTATAAACACACACACACACTCCTGGGGTCTGTCTATAAACACACACACACACTCCCGGGGTCCCTCTATAAACACACACACACTCCTGGGGTCCCTCTATAAACACACACACACTCCTGGGGTCCCTCTATAAACACACACACACACTCCTGGGGTCCCTCTATAAATACACACATACTCCTGGGGTCTGTCTATAAATACACACACACACTCCTGGGGTCCCTCTATAAACACACACACACTCCTGGGGTCCCTCTATAAATACACACACACTCCTGGGGTCCCTCTATAAACACACACACACTCCTGGGGTCCCTCTATAAACACACACACACTCCTGGGGTCCCTCTATAAACACACACACACACTCCTGGGGTCCCTCTATAAATACACACACACTCCTGGGGTCCCTCTATAAATACACACACACTCCTGGGGTCTGTCTATAAATACACACACACTCCTGGGGTCCCTCTATAAACACACACACACTCCTGGGGTCCCTCTATAAACACACACACACTCCTGGGGTCCCTCTATAAACACACACACACACTCCCGGGGTCCCTCTATAAACACACACACACTCCTGGGGTCCCTCTATAAACACACACACACTCCTGGGGTCCCTCTATAAACACACACACACACTCCTGGGGTCCCTCACTAAATACACACACACTCCTGGGGTCCCTCTATAAATACACACACACTCCTGGGGTCTGTCTATAAATACACACACACTCCTGGGGTCCCTCTATAAACACACACACACACACTCCTGGGGTCCCTCTATAAATACACACACACTCCTGGGGTCCCTCTATAAATACACACACACACTCCCGGTGTCCCTCTATAAACACACACACACACTCCTGGGGTCTGTCTATAAACACACACACACACTCCCGGGGTCCCTCTATAAACACACACACACTCCTGGGGTCCCTCTATAAACACACACACACTCTTGGGGTCCCTCTATAAATACACACACACACACTCCTGGGGTCCCTCTATAAATACACACACACTCCTGGGGTCTGTCTATAAATACACACACACTCCTGGGGTCCCTCTATAAACACACACACACTCCTGGGGTCCCTCTATAAACACACACACACACACTCCCGGGGTCCCTCTATAAACACACACACACTCCTGGGGTCCCTCTATAAACACACACACACTCCTGGGGTCTGTCTATAAATACACACACACTCCTGGGGTCCCTCTATAAACACACACACACTCCTGGGGTCCCTCTATAAACACACACACACACTCCTGGGGTCCCTCTATAAATACACACACACTCCTGGGGTCTCTCTATAAACACACACACACTCCTGGGGTCCCTCTATAAATACACACGCACACACCTGGGGTCCCTCTATAAACACACACAAACACTCCTGGGGTCCCTCTATAAACACACACACACACTCCTGGGGTCTCTCTATAAACACACACACACTCCTGGGGTCTGTCTATAAACACACACACACACTCCTGGGGTCTCTCTATAAATACACACACACACTCCTGGGGTCTGTCTATAAACACACACACACTCCTGGGGTCTCTCTATAAACACACACACACTCCTGGGGTCTCTCTATAAACACACACACACTCCTGGGGTCCCTCTATAAATACACACACACACTCCTGGGGTCCCTCTATAAATACACACACACACACTCCCGGGGTCCCTCTATAAATACACACACACACTCCCGGGGTCCCTCTATAAATACACACACACACTCCTGGGGTCCCTCTATAAATACACACACACACACTCCCGGGGTCCCTCTATAAATACACACACACACTCCCGGGGTCCCTCTATAAATACACACACACACTCCTGGGGTCTCTCTATAAATACACACACACACTCCCGGGGTCCCTCTATAAATACACACACACACACTCCCGGGGTCCCTCTATAAATACACACACACACTCCCGGGGTCCCTCTATAAATACACACACACACACTCCTGGGGTCCCTCTATAAACACACACACACTCCTGGGGTCCCTCTATAAACACACACACACTCCTGGGGTCCCTCTATAAATACACACACACACACTCCCGGGGTCCCTCTATAAACACACACACACTCCTGGGGTCCCTCTATAAACACACACACACTCCTGGGGTCCCTCTATAAACACACACACACACTCCTGGGGTCTGTCTATAAACACACACACACACTCCCGGGGTCCCTCTATAAACACACACACACTCCTGGGGTCCCTCTATAAACACACACACACTCCTGGGGTCCCTCTATAAACACACACACACACTCCTGGGGTCTGTCTATAAACACACACACACACTCCCGGGGTCCCTCTATAAACACACACACACTCCTGGGGTCCCTCTATAAACACACACACACTCCTGGGGTCCCTCTATAAACACACACACACACACTCCTGGGGTCCCTCTATAAACACACACACACTCCTGGGGTCCCTTTATAAAAAACACACACTCCTGGGGTCCCTCTATAAACACACACACACTCCTGGGGTCCCTCTATAAATACACACACACACACTCCTGGGGTCCCTCTATAAATACACACACACTCCTGGGGTCTGTCTATAAATACACACACACACACTCCTGGGGTCCCTCTATAAACACACACACACACACTCCTGGGGTCCCTCTATAAACACACACACACTCCTGGGGTCCCTCTATAAATACACACACACACTCCCGGGGTCTCTCTATAAATACACACACACACACTCCTGGGGTCCCTCTATAAACACACACACACACACTCCTGGGGTCCCTCTATAAACACACACACACTCCTGGGGTCCCTCTATAAATACACACACACACACTCCTGGGGTCCCTCTATAAACACACACACACACACTCCTGGGGTCCCTCTATAAACACACACACACTCCTGGGGTCCCTCTATAAACACACACACACTCCTGGGGTCCCTCTATAAACACACACACACTCCTGGGGTCCCTCTATAAATACACACACACACACTCCTGGGGTCCCTCTATAAATACACACACACACTCCTGGGGTCTGTCTATAAATACACACACACACTCCTGGGGTCCCTCTATAAACACACACACACTCCTGGGGTCCCTCTATAAATACACACACACTCCTGGGGTCCCTCTATAAATACACACACACTCATGGGGTCTGTCTATAAATACACACACACACTCCTGGGGTCCCTCTATAAATACACACACACTCCTGGGGTCCCTCTATAAACACACACACACACTCCTGGGGTCTCTCTATAAACACACACACACTCCTGGGGTCCCTCTATAAATATACACACACTCCTGGGGTCCCTCTATAAACACACACACACTCCTGGGGTCTCTCTATAAACACACACACACTCCTGGGGTCCCTCTATAAACACACACACACTCCTGGGGTCCCTCTATAAACACACACACACTCCTGGGGTCCCTCTATAAATACACACACACTCATGGGGTCTGTCTATAAATACACACACACTCCTGGGGTCCCTCTATAAATACACACACACTCCTGGGGTCCCTCTAGAAACACACACACACACTCCTGGGGTCTCTCTATAAACACACACACACTCCTGGGGTCCCTCTATACACACACACACACTCCTGGGGTCCCTCTATAAATACACACACACACTCCTGGGGTCCCTCTATAAATACACACACACTCCTGGGGTCCCTCTATAAACACACACACACACTCCTGGGGTCCCTCTATAAACACACACACACTCCTGGGGTCCCACTATAAACACACACACACTCCTGGGGTCCCTCTATAAACACACACAGAAACTCCTGGGGTCCCTCTATAAATACACACACACTCCTGGGGTCCCTCTATAAATACACACACACTCCTGGGGTCCCTCTATAAACACACACACACTCCTGGGGTCCCTCTATAAACACACACACACACTCCTGGGGTCCCTCTATAAACACACACACACACTCCTGGGGTCCCTCTATAAACACACACACACACTCCTGGGGTCTCTCTATAAACACACACACACTCCTGGGGTCCCTCTATAAACACACACACACTCCTGGGGTCCCTCTATATATACACACACACTCCTGGGGTCCCTCTATAAATACACACACACTCCTGGGGTCCCTCTATAAATACACACACACTCCTGGGGTCCCTCTATAAACACACACACACACTCCTGGGGTCCCTCTATAAACACACACACACACTCCTGGGGTCTCTCTATAAACACACACACACTCCTGGGGTCTCTCTATAAACACACACACACTCCTGGGGTCCCTCTATAAACACACACACACTCCTGGGGTCCCACTATAAACACACACACACTCCTGGGGTCCCTCTATAAACACACACACACTCCTGGGGTCCCTCTATAAATACACACACACACACTCCCGGGGTCCCTCTATAAACACACACACACACTCCTGGGGTCCCTCTATAAACACACACACACTCCTGGGGTCCCTCTATAAACACACACACACACTCCTGGGGTCCCTCTATAAACACACACACACACTCCTGGGGTCCCTCTATAAACACACACACACTCCTGGGGTCCCTCTATAAACACACACACACACTCCTGGGGTCCCTCTATAAATACACACACACTCCTGGGGTCCCTCTATAAACACACACACACACTCCTGGGGTCCCTCTATAAACACACACACACTCCCGGGGTCCCTCTATAAACACACACACACACTCCTGGGGTCCCTCTATAAATACACACACACTCCTGGGGTCCCTCTATAAACACACACACACACTCCTGGGGTCCCTCTATAAATACACACACACACTCCCGGGGTCCCTCTATAAACACACACACACACTCCTGGGGTCCCTCTATAAACACACACACACACACTCCTGGGGTCCCTCTATAAACACACACACACACTCCTGGGGTCCCTCTATAAACACACACACACACTCCTGGGGTCCCTCTATAAATACACACATACTCCTGGGGTCTGTCTATAAATACACACACACACTCCTGGGGTCCCTCTATAAACACACACACACACACTCCTGGGGTCCCTCTATAAATACACACACACTCCTGGGGTCCCTCTATAAATACACACACACTCCTGGGGTCTGTCTATAAATACACACACACTCCTGGGGTCCCTCTATAAACACACACACACACACTCCTGGGGTCCCTCTATAAATACACACACACTCCTGGGGTCCCTCTATAAATACACACACACACTCCCGGTGTCCCTCTATAAACACACACACACACTCCTGGGGTCTGTCTATAAACACACACACACACTCCCGGGGTCCCTCTATAAACACACACACACTCCTGGGGTCCCTCTATAAACACACACACACTCCTGGGGTCCCTCTATAAACACACACACACTCCTGGGGTCCCTCTATAAACACACACACACACACTCCCGGGGGTCCCTCTATAAACACACACACACTCCTGGGGTCCCTCTATAAACACACACACACTCCTGGGGTCTGTCTATAAATACACACACACTCCTGGGGTCCCTCTATAAACACACACACACTCCTGGGGTCTGTCTATAAATACACACACACTCCTGGGGTCCCTCTATAAATACACACACACTCCTGGGGTCTCTCTATAAACACACACACACTCCTGGGGTCCCTCTATAAATACACACACACACACCTGGGGTCCCTCTATAAACACACACAAACACTCCTGGGGTCCCTCTATAAACACACACACACACTCCTGGGGTCTCTCTATAAACACACACACACACTCCTGGGGTCTCTCTATAAACACACACACACACTCCTGGGGTCTGTCTATAAACACACACACACACTCCAGGGGTCTCTCTATAAATACACACACACACTCCTGGGGTCTGTCTATAAACACACACACACTCCTGGGGTCTCTCTATAAACACACACGCACTCCTGGGGTCTCTCTATAAACACACACACGCTCCTGGGATCTGTCTATAAACACACACACACTCCTGTGGTCTCTCTATAAACACACACACACTCCTGGGGTCCCTCTATAAATACACACACACACTCCTGGGGTCCCTCTATAAATACACACACACACACTCCCGGGGTCCCTCTATAAATACACACACACACTCCCGGGGTCCCTCTATAAATACACACACACACTCCTGGGGTCCCTCTATAAATACACACACACACACTCCCGGGGTCCCTCTATAAATACACACACACACTCCCGGGGTCCCTCTATAAATACACACACACACTCCTGGGGTCCCTCTATAAATACACACACACACTCCCGGGGTCCCTCTATAAATACACACACACACTCCTGGGGTCTCTCTATAAATACACACACACACTCCCGGGGTCCCTCTATAAATACACACACACACACTCCCGGGGTCCCTCTATAAATACACACACACACTCCCGGGGTCCCTCTATAAATACACACACACACTCCTGGGGTCCCTCTATAAATACACACACACACTCCCGGGGTCCCTCTATAAATACACACACACACACTCCTGGGGTCCCTCTATAAACACACACACACTCCTGGGGTCCCTCTATAAACACACACACACTCCTGGGGTCCCTCTATAAATACACACACACACACTCCCGGGGTCCCTCTATAAACACACACACACTCCTGGGGTCCCTCTATAAACACACACACACTCCTGGGGTCCCTCTATAAACACACACACACACTCCTGGGGTCTGTCTATAAACACACACACACACTCCCGGGGTCCCTCTATAAACACACACACACTCCTGGGGTCCCTCTATAAACACACACACACTCCTGGGGTCCCTCTATAAACACACACACACACTCCTGGGGTCCCTCTATAAATACACACACACTCCTGGGGTCCCTCTATAAATACACACATACTCCTGGGGTCTGTCTATAAATACACACACACACTCCTGGGGTCCCTCTATAAACACACACACACACACTCCTGGGGTCCCTCTATAAATACACACACACTCCTGGGGTCCCTCTATAAATACACACACACTCCTGGGGTCTGTCTATAAATACACACACACTCCTGGGGTCCCTCTATAAACACACACACACACACTCCTGGGGTCCCTCTATAAATACACACACACTCCTGGGGTCCCTCTATAAATACACACACACACTCCCGGTGTCCCTCTATAAACACACACACACACACTCCTGGGGTCTGTCTATAAACACACACACACACTCCCGGGGTCCCTCTATAAACACACACACACTCCTGGGGTCCCTCTATAAACACACACACACTCTTGGGGTCCCTCTATAAATACACACACACACACTCCTGGGGTCCCTCTATAAATACACACACACTCCTGGGGTCTGTCTATAAATACACACACACTCCTGGGGTCCCTCTATAAACACACACACACTCCTGGGGTCCCTCTATAAACACACACACACACACTCCCGGGGTCCCTCTATAAACACACACACACTCCTGGGGTCCCTCTATAAACACACACACACTCCTGGGGTCTGTCTATAAATACACACACACTCCTGGGGTCCCTCTATAAACACACACACACTCCTGGGGTCCCTCTATAAACACACACACACACTCCTGGGGTCCCTCTATAAATACACACACACTCCTGGGGTCTCTCTATAAACACACACACACTCCTGGGGTCCCTCTATAAATACACACACACACACCTGGGGTCCCTCTATAAACACACACAAACACTCCTGGGGTCCCTCTATAAACACACACACACACTCCTGGGGTCTCTCTATAAACACACACCCACACTCCTGGGGTCTGTCTATAAACACACACACACACTCCTGGGGTCTCTCTATAAATACACACACACACTCCTGGGGTCTGTCTATAAACACACACACACTCCTGGGGTCTCTCTATAAACACACACACACTCCTGGGGTCTCTCTATAAACACACACACGCTCCTGGGATCTGTCTATAAACACACACACACTCCTGGGGTCTCTCTATAAACACACACACACTCCTGGGGTCCCTCTATAAATACACACACACACTCCTGGGGTCCCTCTATAAATACACACACACACACTCCCGGGGTCCCTCTATAAATACACACACACACTCCCGGGGTCCCTCTATAAATACACACACACACTCCTGGGGTCCCTCTATAAATACACACACACACACTCCCGGGGTCCCTCTATAAATACACACACACACTCCCGGGGTCCCTCTATAAATACACACACACACTCCTGGGGTCTCTCTATAAATACACACACACACTCCCGGGGTCCCTCTATAAATACACACACACACACTCCCGGGTTCCCTCTATAAATACACACACACACTCCGGGGTCCCTCTATAAATACACACACACACACTCCTGGGGTCCCTCTATAAACACACACACACTCCTGGGGTCCCTCTATAAACACACACACACTCCTGGGGTCCCTCTATAAATACACACACACACACTCCCGGGGTCCCTCTATAAACACACACACACTCCTGGGGTCCCTCTATAAACACACACACACTCCTGGGGTCCCTCTATAAACACACACACACACTCCTGGGGTCTGTCTATAAACACACACACACACTCCCGGGGTCCCTCTATAAACACACACACACTCCTGGGGTCCCTCTATAAACACACACACACTCCTGGGGTCCCTCTATAAACACACACACACACTCCTGGGGTCTGTCTATAAACACACACACACACTCCCGGGGTCCCTCTATAATCACACACACACACTCCTGGGGTCCCTCTATAAACACACACACACACTCCTGGGGTCCCTCTATAAACACACACAAACACTCCTGGGGTCCCTCTATAAACACACACACACACTCCTGGGGTCTGTCTATAAATACACACACACACTCCTGGGGTCCCTCTATAAACACACACAAACACTCCTGGGGTCCCTCTATAAACACACACACACACTCCTGGGGTCTCTCTGTAAACACACACACACACTCCTGGGGTCGCTCTATAAACACACACACACACTCCTGGGGTCTGTCTATAAACACACACACACACTCCCGGGGTCTCTCTATAAATACACACACACACTCCTGGGGTCTGTCTATAAACACACACACACTCCTGGGGTCCCTCTATACACACACACACACTCCTGGGGTCCCTCTATAAACACACACACACTCCTGGGGTCTCTCTATAAACACACACACGCTCCTGGGGTCTGTCTATAAACACACACACACACACTCCTGGGGTCCCTCTATAAACACACACACACACTCCTGGGGTCCCTCTATAAATACACACACACACTCCCGGGGTCCCTCTATAAATACACACACACACACTCCCGGGGTCCCTCTATAAATACACACACACACTCCTGGGGTCCCTCTATAAATACACACACACACACTCCTGGGGTCCCTCTATAAACACACACACACTCCTGGGGTCCCTCTATAAACACACACACACACTCCTGGGGTCTGTCTATAAACACACACACACACTCCCGGGGTCCCTCTATAAACACACACACACTCCTGGGGTCCCTCTATAAACACACACACACTCCTGGGGTCCCTTTATAAATACACACACACACACTCCCGGGGTCCCTCTATAAACACACACACACTCCCGGGGTCCCTCTATAAACACACACACACTCCCGGGGTCTCTCTATAAACACACACACACACTCCTGGGGTCCCTCTATAAATACACACACACACACTCCCGGGGTCCCTCTATAAACACACACACACTCCTGGGGTCCCTCTATAAACACACACACACACACTCCCGGGGTCCCTCTATAAACACACACACACTCCTGGGGTCCCTCTATAAACACACACACACTCCTGGGGTCCCTCTATAAACACACACACACTCCTGAGGTCGCTCTATAAACACACACACACTCCTGGGGTCCCTCTATAAACACACACACACACTCCTGAGGTCGCTCTATAAACACACACACACTCCTGGGGTCCCTTTATAAAAAACACACACTCCTGGGGTCCCTTTATAAATACACACACACTCCTGGGGTCGCTCTATAAATACACACAGATGTCCTAAATCAAAGGAAACAGCTGCCCAGTGGGATCCAGCAACAGGTTGAGAATGTTAACTTAGCTGGTTACATAATAGAGAGAAATACGACCCCCAGGTTCCCCTCATCTCTCTCTATCTCTGTAATCTCCTCCAGCCCTGCAACCCCCCCGAGATCTCTGCGCTCCTCCAATTCTGCCTCTTGAGCATCCCCCGATTTTAATCGCTCCACCATTGGCGGCCGTGCCTTCAGCTGCCTGGGCCCCAAGCTCTGGAATTCCCTCCCTAAACCTCTCCGCCTCTCTCTCCTCCTTTAAGACGCTCCTTAAAACCGACCTCTTTGACCAAGCTTTTGGTCACCTGTCCCTAATATCTCATGTGGCTCGGTGTCAAATTGTGTTAAAGACTCTATATAAATACAAGTTGCTGTTGTCGATCCCCCAGGTTCCCCGCGATGACCCCATGGGTCCGGAGACCTCAATTTGCTGTTGAACAGGTGAAGCGAGCTCTCACTCGTGTGACTGGCAGCTGTCCATCATTTTACCGTCGATTCTCTCCAAAATGGGACATTGCTTCCGCTGGTACTGCCACTGAACTGTGGCTTACAGGAGGGGAGGTGATGGAAATATTGTAACGTGGGCGAGTTTCTCGAGCTCTGCAACTGGTGTCGAGCAAAGCCGCAACGCACGAGACAAGGCAGCTGGACACGTGGAGCAGAGCAGGTCGGGCGTGGAGTTAAAGCATAGCTACCTGTCGACATGTCACAGACTCCAGGCCTGGTCGCTCTCTGATGCGATTGGATTTTATTGAATCAGAAACAATACACTTTGCACCAATAGAACAGTTAATACAATAGGCAAAAATACTGCGGATGCTGGAAATCCGAAACAACAACAGAAAACACTGGAAACACTCAGCAGGCGAGCAGCATCCGTGGAGAGAAACAGAGTTAACGTTTCAGGTCGGTGACCCTGCGTCAGAACTGGAAAAAGTTGGAGATGGAACAGGTTCTTAAGCAAGTGTAGGGGCAGGGAAAGGGGGGAGGGGAGGAAAGAACAAAGGGAAGGTCTGTGATAGGCTGGAAGGCAGGAGAGATTAAAAGACAAAAGGGATGATGGTGCAAGCAAAAGGAGATGGTAATGGGACAAGTTAAGAACAGTTAATATTTCTACAGCAGTCCTCACACAGAGAGAAGCGTCTCGGAACGCTGTACAGGGTAAGGGATGGAGATGCAGCGTGGGATAACAGTCACAGACAGTGTAAAATAACTCCGTGTAAAATACATTGTAACATAACTGCAATATACAGTGAAATATACAGTGTAAAATACAGTGTAAAAATAACCAACTCAGACAGGAATACATGGAGCGTTGAGATCTGTGCTGGGGTCAGATTACAGACAGAGGGCACCGAGTGTTACCTGATCCCAACTCAATGTGGTATTTCTACATGAGATGACAGAACCTTTCCACCCGGAGGTCTATTCGCCCTCTTAAAAAGGATCAGGTGTGAACTGGGGCTCAGTGGGTATCGATCTCTCCCTCTGAGTCCGATGGTCGTGGGTTCGAGCCCCGCTCCAGAGACTTGAGCCCATAATCCAGGCCGACACTCCCAGTGCAGTACTGAGGGAGCGCCGCACTGTCGGAGGGGCAGTACTGAGGGAGCGCCGCACTGTCGGAGGGGCAGTACTGAGGGAGCGCCGCACTGTCGGAGGGGCAGTACTGAGGGAGCGCCGCACTGTCGGAGGGGCAGTACTGAGGGAGCGCCGCACTGTCGGAGGGGCAGTACTGAGGGAGCGCCGCACTGTCGGAGGGGCAGGTACTGAGGAGCGCCGCACTGTCGGTGGGGCAGGTACTGAGGGAGTGCCGCACTGTCGGAGGTGCAGTACTGAGGGAGCGCCGCACTGTCGGAGGGGCAGTACTGAGGGAGCGCCGCACTGTCGGAGGGGCAGTACTGAGGGAGCGCCGCACTGTCGGAGGGGCAGTACTGAGGGAGCGCCGCACTTTCGGAGGGGTGGTGATGAGGGAGCGCAGCACTGTCGGAGGGGCAGTACTGAGGGAGCGCCGCACTGTTGGAGGGGCAGTACTGAGGGAGTGCTGCACTGTCGGAGGGGTGGTGATGAGGGAGCGCCGCACTGTCTGAGGGGCAGTACTGAGGGAGCGCCGCACTGTCGGAGGGGCAGTACTGAGGGAGTGCCGCACTGTCGGAGGGGCAGTACTGAGGGAGCTCTGCACTGTCGGAAGGCCAGTACTGAGGGAGTGCTGCACTGTCGGAGGGTTAGTACTGAGGGAGCGCCGCACTGTCGGAGGTGCCATCTTTCAGATGAGACCTTAAACCGAGGCCCCGTCTACCCTCTCAGGTGGCCGTAAAAGATCCCACGGCCACTATTGGAAGAAGAGCAGGGGGAGTTCTCCCCGGTGTCCTGGGGCCAATATTTATCCCTCAACCAACATCACTAAAAACAGATGATCTGGTCATTATCACATTGCTGTTTGTGGGAGCTTGCTGTGCACAAATTGGCTGCCACGTTTCCTACATTACAACAGTGACTACACTTCAAAAGTACTTCATTGGCTGTAAAGCGCTCTGGGACGTCCTGAGGTGGTGAAAGGTGCTGTAGAAAGGCGAGTCTTTCTGTTCCTGTATTTGCTGGGGTTGTCCAGGGTCCCGAGCTCAGGTACAGTCAGACTGGGGGAAAGGGGAGACCCTCAGTATCTGGACAGTCGACACATGTCACAGCGGCAGGTCTTGGCCGTGAAGATATCGATCTCTTCTCTCCTGGGGCCGCAGAACAGTCTCACCTTCACCTGGGGAGGACAGAAGGAGCCTGTTAGAGCTGTCAATCAAACCCCACCCCCACACAGATCTGGGGAGCGAGGGGGGGGTGGAAATCGAGCGAGGGGCGGGATGAAAAAGAGAGCGCGAGGGGGGGGGGGAGAGAGAGAGCGCGAGGGGGGGGAGAGAGAGAGAGAGAGAGAGAGAGGGGGGGAGAGAGACAGAGAGAGCGAGGGGGGGAGAGAGAGAGAGAGCGAGGGGGGGAGAGAGAGAGAGAGAGGGGGGAGAGCGAGAGAGAGAGAGCGAGGGGGGGAGAGAGAGAGCGAGCGAGGGGGGGAGGAGAGAGAGAGAGAGCGCGAGGGGGGGAGAGAGAGAGAGAGAGAGGGGGGGGAGAGAGACAGAGAGAGCGAGGGGGGGAGAGAGAGAGAGGGGGGGAGAGCGAGAGAGAGAGCGAGGGGGGGGAGAGAGAGAGAGAGAGGGGGGGGAGAGCGAGAGAGAGAGAGCGAGGGGGAGAGAGAGAGAGAGCGAGCGAGGGGGGAGGAGAGAGAGAGAGAGAGCGCGAGGGGGGGAGAGAGAGAGAGAGAGCGCGAGGGGGGAGGAGAGAGAGAGAGAGAGGGAGGGAGAGAGAGAGAGAGAGCGAGGGGGAGAGAGAGAGAGCGAGGGGAGAGTGAGAGAGAGAGAGCGAAGGGGGGAGAGAGAGAGCGCGAGGGGGGGAGAGAGAGCGAGCGAGGGGGAGAGAGAGAGAGAGAGAGCGAGGGGGGAGAGAGAGAGAGAGAGCGAGGGGGGGAGAGAGAGAGAGAGAGCGAGGGGGGGGAGAGAGAGAGCGAGGGGGAGAGAGAGAGAGAGCGAGGGGAGAGAGAGCGAGGGGGGAGAGAGAGAGAGCGAGGGGGAGAGAGAGAGAGAGCGAGGGGGGGAGAGAGAGAGAGAGAGCGAGGGGGAGAGAGAGAGAGCGCGAGGGGGGGAGAGAGAGCGAGCGAGGGGGGAGAGAGAGAGAGAGAGAGCGAGGGGGGAGAGAGAGAGAGAGAGCGAGGGGGGAGAGAGAGAGAGAGAGCGAGGGGGGGAGAGAGAGAGCGAGGGGGAGAGGAGAGAGAGAGCGAGGGGGAGAGAGAGAGAGAGAGAGTGAGGGGGGGAGAGAGAGAGAGACAGAGGGAGAGACAGCGAGCAGTGGGGATGATTTTGAGAGGTTTCGGGTCTTCGATGTTCACCTTCTGCATCTTACTGACGGTGCAGCACTGCGACACGGAGGTGATGTTGTGCTTGAAGCCGCTGGCCAGCAGCACTGAGTACTTGGAGGGGAAGGCACTGGACTCGCAGTGACCCACACAGGCGTGGATCAGCTGCGTCCCGTGGCACGTTCCCCGACGGTCACTCTTGATGGTCACGTTAAAAGCTGCAAAGAAGAGACGTGATAGTCAGCCAACGATGGGAAATAACCCCCAGGACGCCATGGAGCTACAGGAGTGGAGGGGAGGCCAATGGGACGATGAATTTGGCGTCCTGACCTTTCTCTCTCCCCCCTCCCCCGCACAACAAGCTCCTCCGCAACACTCTCCTCACCAACATTTCAGAATTTAATGGACCAGACACCAAGGGGGGGGGGTGAAATTAGCGGCCTTGCGCCTCCAGGGGACGCTAACGGGGCGCTAACGGCTTTGCGACCGGGCGCGGCGCTGACATCGACTCCCGTCATATCCGGCAGGAGTTTTACAGCGACGCGCCCCCATCTCCTTCGCCCAGAGATCGTGACGTCATCGCCGAGCGCGTCACCCCGGTAGCGCCCCGGACCCGAAATTGACTTGCAGCGCCGGGCGAAAACACCGACGGCTGCAGGAGGCGTGCATCGGGCGGCCGGCCGTTTCGGGAGGCGATGATTAAAGGCGCGGTGGCCGAGGTAAGTGGGGGAAAAAAACTTAACTTTCTTGTTCGGGTTTTTTTTCGCGGGTTCCTGCCCGCGATCGATCAGCCTGATCGATCTGCTTGAGCGGTGGGCTGATCGCACGGGATCGCAGCTGCCTTGGTGATCCAGGTGGGTACTTTTCAAATTCTACTGGGGGACGCCCTGAAACAGATCCCCTTTCAAATCTTTATTGGCCTTTACTCTGCTTGTCAATGATACCCCTTCCCGTCCCGGGGTTGGGGGAGGTGGCCTGTCTGACATAAGAGAACTACTAGGCACTTGGTCTAAGCGTTAAACAAAGCTTTAATCAACTGTTTTTCAACATGGAGATCTAGTTGTGTCCTTCATTGGTTCCTGTTGAGGAATCTCCTAAGCAAGCTGGGCCCATGCCCGAGTATTTACACTCTCCCTGGACAGTGCCACCCGCAGGCCACTCAGTATTATTTCATCAGTCATGAATGACAGATTCATGTCACTGTCTATATCTGTACCGACTCTTTGCCCTGGGTGAAGCCCCCCAGGATTGGAAGGCATTGAGCCAATGGTGAAAAGCTTTCACTTCGGTTACAGCAGAGCCTGTCCAATGTTCAATGCCGCTTCTGTCCTCTCACTTTGCCCATTCTCTCTCGACTCAGCCTCTCCTTCCAGCACCAGTTCACTCGTTCTCTGACTCTGTCTCTCTCTCTCTCTCTGGACCACTCCAAGAACACAAGAATTAGGAGCAGGAGTCGGCCATTCGGCCCCTCGAGCCTGCTCTGCCATTCAATAAGATCATGGCTGAACTTCGACCTCAACTCCACCTTCCCGCACTATCCCCATATCCCTTGATTCCCCACGAGTCCAAAAATCGATCGATCTCTGTCTTTAATATACTCAACGACGGAGTCTCCACAGCCCTCTGGTGTAGAGAGGGCTGTCCTATGAGGAGAGATTGAGTAGACTAGGCCGATACTCTCTGGAGTTTACAAGAATAAGAGGTGATCTCATTGAAACATACAAAATTCTTAAAGGACTTGACAGGGTAGATGCAGGGAGGATGTTTCCCCTGGCTGGGGAGTCTAGAACCAGGGGTCACAGTCTCAGAATAAGGGGTCGGCCATTTAGGACTGAGATGAGGAGAATTTCTTCACTCAGAGGGTGGTGAATCTTTGGAATTCTCTACCCCAGAGGGCTGTGGAGGCTCAGTCGTTGAGTATATTCAAGGCTGAGATCGATAGATTTTTGGATATTAAGGGAATCAAGGGATATGGGGATAGTGCAGGAAGGTTGAGATGAGGTCAAAGATCAGCCATGATCTTATTGAATGGCGGAGCAGGCTCGAGGGGCCAAATGGCGAAATCCTGCTCCTAATTCCTCTGTCTCTGACCTTACTTACGGTAGAGGTGACAGCCTGGTGCTGCTGGGTCCGGGCTCAATCCTGCAGAAACCAGCATCAAGATCAGTCCGGAGATGGTCAACTCCCGGGGGAAAGGCATTTTGGTGGTTACTGAGTGAGGAACAAGGGGAAATATCAGTGCAATTCACAACAGCGCACACCCCGACACCCCGAGAATAA
The DNA here is from genome assembly GCA_030390025.1 of Squalus acanthias. Lineage (NCBI taxonomy): Eukaryota > Metazoa > Chordata > Chondrichthyes > Squaliformes > Squalidae > Squalus > Squalus acanthias. The sequence continues at coordinate 1,574,009 of JASTWF010000041.1, forward strand.
ACCCCGACACACCCCGAGAATCACCCCCCGACACCCCCCGAGAATAAACCCCCGACACCCCCCGAGAATAAACCCCCAACACACCCCGAGAATAAACCCCGACACCCCGAGAATAAACCCCGACACCCCCCGAGAATAAACCCCCGACACCCCCCGAGAATAAACCCCGACACCCCGAGAATAAACCCCGACACCCCCCGAGAATCACCCCCCGAGAATAAACCCCGACACCCCGAGAATAAACCCCCGACACACCGAGAATAAACCCCCGACACCCCCCGAGAATAAACCCCCGACACAGCCCGAGAATAAACCCCCGACACCCCCCGAGAATCACCCCCCGAGAATAAACCCCCGACACAGCCCGAGAATAAACCCCCGACACCCCCCGAGAATAAACCCCCGACACCCCGAGAATAAACCCCCGACACACCCCGAGAATAAACCCCCGACACCCCCCGAGAATAAACCCCCGACACACCCCGAGAATAAACCCCCGACACACCCCGAGAATAAACCCGCGACACCCCCCGAGAATAAACCCCGACACCCCCCGAGAATAAACCCCCGACACCCCGAGAATAAACCCCCGACACCCCCCGAGAATCACCCCCCGAGAATAAACCCCCGACACAGCCCGAGAATAAACCCCGACACACCCCGAGAATAAACCCCGACACCCCCCGAGAATCACCCCCCGAGAATAAACCCCCGACACACCCCGAGAATAAACCCCGACACACCCCGAGAATAAACCCCCGACACCCCCCGAGAATAAACCCCCGACACACCCCGAGAATAAACCCGCGACACACCCCGAGAATAAACCCGCGACACACCCCGAGAATAAACCCCCGACACACCCCGAGAATAAACCCCCGACACCCCCCGAGAATAAACCCCTGACACACACCCCGAGAATAAACCCCCAACACACCCCGAGAATAAACCCCCGACACCCCCCGAGAATAAACCCCCGACACCCCCCGAGAATAAACCCCCGACACCCCCCGAGAATAAACCCCGACACCCCCCGAGAATAAACCCCGACACACCCCGAGAATAAACCCCCGACACCCCCCGAGAATAAACCCCGACACCCCCCGAGAATAAACCCCCGACACACCCCGAGAATAAACCCCCAACACCCCCCGAGAATAAACCCCCCACACACCCCGAGAATAAACCCCCGACACACCCCGAGAATAAACCCCCGACACCCCCCGAGAATAAACCCCCGACACACCCCGAGAATAAACCCCCGACACACCCCGAGAATAAACCCCCGACACCCCCCGAGAATAAACCCCCGACACCCCCCGAGAATAAACCCCCGACACACCCCCGAGAATAAACCCCCGACACACCCCGAGAATAAACCCCCGACACACCGAGAATAAACCCCGACACCCCCCGAGAATAAACCCCCGACACACCCCGAGAATAAACCCCCGACACACCCCGAGAATAAACCCCCGACACACACCGAGAATAAACCCCGACACCCCCCGAGAATAAACCCCCGACACACACCGAGAATAAACCCCGACACCCCCCGAGAATAAACCCCCGACACACCCCGAGAATAAACCCCCGACACACCCCCGAGAATAAACCCCCGACACACCCCGAGAATAAACCCCCGACACACCCCGAGAATAAACCCCGACACACCCCAAGAATAAACCCCCGACACACCCCGAGAATAAACCCCGACACCCCCCGGGAATAAACCCCCGACACCCCCCGAGAATAAACCCCCCGACACACCCCGAGAATAAACCCCGACACATCCCGAGAATAAACCCCCGACACCCCCCGAGAATAAACCCCCGACACACCCCGAGAATAAACCCCCGACACCCCCCGAGAATAAACCCCCGACACCCCCGAGAATAAACCCCCGACACACCCCGAGAATAAACCCCCGACACCCCCCGAGAATAAACCCCCGACACACCCCGAGAATAAACCCCCGACACACCCCGAGAATAAACCCCCGACACACTGAGAATAAACCCCCGACACACCCCGAGAATAAACCCCCGACACACCCCGAGAATAAACCCCCGACACACCGAGAATAAACCCCCGACACACCCTGAGAATAAACCCCCGACACACACCGAGAATAAACCCCCGACACACCGAGAATAAACCCCCGACACACCGAGAATAAACCCCCGACACACCGAGAATAAACCCCCGACACACCCTGAGAATAAACCCCCGACACACCCTGAGAATAAACCCCCGACACACCGAGAATAAACCCCCGACACACCCCGAGAATAAACCCCCGACACACCCCGAGAATAAACCCCCGACACACCCCGAGAATAAACCCCCGACACACCCCGAGAATAAACCCCGACACACCCCGAGAATAAACCCCCGACACACTGAGAATAAACCCCCGACACCCCCCGAGAATAAACCCCCGACACACCCCGAGAATAAACCCCGACACACACCGAGAATAAACCCCCGACACACCCCGAGAATAAACCCCCGACACCCCCCGAGAATAAACCCCCGACACCCCCCGAGAATAAACCCCCGACACACCCCGAGAATAAACCCCCGACACACCCCGAGAATAAACCCCCGACACACCCCGAGAATAAACCCCCGACACACACCGAGAATAAACCCCCGACACACCCCGAGAATAAACCCCCGACACACCGAGAATAAACCCCCGACACACACCAAGAATAAACCCCCGACACACACCGAGAATAAACCCCCGACACACCCCGAGAATAAACCCCCGACACACCCCGAGAATAAACCCCCGACACACCCCGAGAATAAACCCCCGACACACACCGAGAATAAACCCCCGACACACCCCGAGAATAAACCCCCGACACACACACCGAGAATAAACCCCCGACACACCGAGAATAAACCCCCGACACACCGAGAATAAACCCCCGACACACCCCGAGAATAAACCCCCGACACACACCGAGAATAAACCCCCGACACACACCGAGAATAAACCCCGACACACCGAGAATAAACCCCCGACACCCCCCGAGAATAAACCCCCGACACACCCCGAGAATAAACCCCCGACACACCCCGAGAATAAACCCCCGACACACCGAGAATAAACCCTCGACACACCGAGAATAAACCCCCGACACACACCGAGAATAAACCCCCGACACACCCCGAGAATAAACCCCCGAAACACCCCGAGAATAAACCCCCGACACACCCCGAGAATAAACCCCCGACACCCCCCGAGAATAAACCCCCGACACACCCTGAGAATAAACCCCCGACACACCCCGAGAATAAACCCCCGACACACACCGAGAATAAACCCTGACACCCCCGAGAATAAACCCCCGACACACACCGAGAATAAACCCCCGACACCCCCCGAGAATAAACCCCCGACACACCGAGAATAAACCCCCGACACACCCCGAGAATAAACCCCCGACACCCCCTGAGAATAAACCCCCAACACAGCGAGAATAAACCCCCGACACACACCCCGAGAATAAACCCCCGACACACCCCGAGAATAAACCCCCGACACACCCCGAGAATAAACCCCCGACACACACCGAGAATAAACCCCCGACACACCGAGAATAAACCCCCGACACACCCCGAGAATAAACCCCCGACACACACCGAGAATAAACCCCCGACACACCGAGAATAAACCCCCGACACACCCCGAGAATAAACCCCCGACACACCGAGAATAAACCGCCGACACACACCGAGAATAAACCCCCGACACACCCCGAGAATAAACCCCCGACACCCCCCGAGAATAAACCCCCGACACCCCCCGAGAATAAACCCCCGACACACCCCGAGAATAAACCCCCGACACACCCCGAGAATAAACCCCCGACACACCCCGAGAATAAACCCCCGACACACCGAGAATAAACCCCCGACACACCCCGAGAATAAACCCCCAACACACCCCGAGAATAAACCCCCGACACACACCGAGAATAAACCCCCGACACACACCCCGAGAATAAACCCCCGAAACACCGAGAATAAACCCCCGACACACCGAGAATAAACCCCCAACACACACCGAGAATAAACACCCAACACCCCGAGAATAAACCCCCGACACACCCCGAGAATAAACCCCCGACACACCCCGAGAATAAACCCCCGACACACCCGAGAATAAACCCCCGACACACACCCCGAGAATAAACCCCCGACACACCGAGAATAAACCCCCGACACACACCCCGAGAATAAACCCCCGACACACCCCGAGAATAAACCCCCGACACACCCCGAGAATAAACCCCCGACACACACCGAGAATAAACCCCCGACACACACTGAGAATAAACCCCCGACACACCGAGAATAAACCCCCGACACACACCCCGAGAATAAACCCCCGACACACCCCGAGAATAAACCCCCGACACACCCCGAGAATAAACCCCCGACACACACCGAGAATAAACCCCCGACACACACCGAGAATAAACCCCCGACACACCGGGAATAAACCCCCGACACACCCCGAGAATAAACCCCCGACACACACACCCCGAGAATAAACCCCCGACACACCGAGAATAAACCCCCGACACACACTGAGAATAAACCCCCGACACCCCCCGAGAATAAACCCCCGACACACACTGAGAATAAACCCCCGACACCCCGAGAATAAACCCCCGACACACTGAGAATAAACCCCCGACACACCGAGAATAAACCCCCGACACACCCCGAGAATAAACCCCCGACACACACCGAGAATAAACCCCCGACACACCGAGAATAAACCCCCGACACACACCGAGAATAAACCCCCGACACACCCCGAGAATAAACCCCGACACACCCTGAGAATAAACCCCCGACACACACCGAGAATAAACCCCCGACACACCCCGAGAATAAACCCCCGACACACTGAGAATAAACCCCCGACACACATCGAGAATAAACCCCCGACACACCCCGAGAATAAACCCCCGACACACACCGAGAATAAACCCCCGACACACCGAGAATAAACCCCCGACACACACCGAGAATAAACCCCCGAAACACCCCGAGAATAAACCCCCGACACACCCCGAGAATAAACCCCCGACACACCCCGAGAATAAACCCCCGACACACCAAGAATAAACCCCCGACACACACTGAGAATAAACCCCCGACACACCCCGAGAATAAACCCCCGACACCCCCCGAGAATAAACCCCCGACACACCGAGAATAAACCCCCGACACACACTGAGAATAAACCCCCGACACACCCCGAGAATAAACCCCCGACACACCCCGAGAATAAACCCCCGACACACCCCGAGAATAAACCCCCGACACACCCCGAGAATAAACCCCCGACACACCGAGAATAAACCCCCGAGACACCCCGAGAATAAACCCCCGACACACCCCGAGAATAAACCCCCGACACCCCCCGAGAATAAACCCCCGACACACCGAGAATAAACCTCCGACACACCCCGAGAATAAACCCCCGACACACACCCCGAGAATAAACCCCCGACACACCGAGAATAAACCCCCGACACACCGAGAATAAACCCCCGAAACACACTGAGAATAAACCCCCGACACACCCCGAGAATAAACCCCCGACACACCCCGAGAATAAACCCCCGACACACCGAGAATAAACCCCCGACACACACCGAGAATAAACCCCCGACACACACCGAGAATAAACCCCCGACACACACCGAGAATAAACCCCCGACACACCCCGAGAATAAACCCCCGACACATACTGAGAATAAACCCCCGACACACCGAGAATAAACCCCCGACACACACCGAGAATAAACCCCCGACACACACTGAGAATAAACCCCCGACACACCGAGAATAAACCCCCGACACACACCGAGAATAAACCCCCGACACACCGAGAATAAACCCCCGACACACCGAGAATAAACCCCCGACACCCCCCGAGAATAAACCCCCGACACCCCCCGAGAATAAACCCCCGACACACCCCGAGAATAAACCCCCGACACACCCCGAGAATAAACCCCCGACACACACCGAGAATAAACCCCCGACACACCCCGAGAATAAACCCCCGACACACCCCGAGAATAAACCCCCGACACACACTGAGAATAAACCCCCGAAACACACTGAGAATAAACCCCCGACACACTGAGAATAAACTCCCGACACACATTGAGAAATATAGTGCACTCACCCCTGCACCTTCCTCCTGTCTCTCTCGGTTTCTTCCTCTCTCTGATTCCTTTCTTTCTTGCTCTGGTCCCTGATCTCTTGATTTGTTTTTTCTCCCTGTTTATTCCTCCTTCTATCTGTTTTTGCTCTCTATTTCTGTTTCTTACCCTCTCTCTTTCCCTTTCTCTCTCTCTCGGCTCTCAGTTTCTTCCACTAGTTTCTGTCTCTCTCGGTTTCTGTCTCAGTCTGTTGTGGGTGAGGTGAGCTCTCGGATTAAGTAGCTCAGGAACAGAGCGCACCCCACCCCTCAGCCTCCCTGACCTATCAGAGGGAGGACCCATTCAGCTCCCACTCCAGCCTCAAACCTCCAAACAGCTTCACATCAATCTTCCAATTGTCAGGGCATGTTTCTCCTTTGAAGTTAATGCATGGAATGTTTTATGTGCCCCAGCATTAGGACCTGTGTTACTTTGGTGAGCATCCCAAGGTGTTAGGTACAGTTAGAGATCAGTCACCAATATACATGGACCTCTCAGTGTTCGACTGGAAATGTGAGTGTCGCAGGGCAGAATTGCCAAGAAAACTGTTTTTCCAAATGATCTCAATAATTAAGGAGAGACGGTTTCCAATGGCAGGAGGGTCGGTAACCAGAGGGCACAGATTTAAGATAATCTCATCTAGAGGGGGAGATGAGATTTTTTACGCCAATTGTTATGATCTGGAACGCGCTGCCTGAAAGGGCGGTGGAAGCAGATTCAATAGTAACTTTCAAAAGGGAATTGGATAAAAACTTGCAAAGGAAATTTTTTTGCAGGGCTATGGGGAAAGAGCAGGGGGGAGTGGGACTAATTGGAGAGCTTCTTTCAAAGAGCCGGCACAGGCAGAATGGGCCGAATGGCCTCCTCCTGTGCTGTAAGATTCTGTGAAACTAGTTTAATTATCACAGAGAACATTAATTGATGATCCCTCGTCACTGACTCCCCAACTGAAGGAACTATTCTGTCCAAAGATGTACACTTTGCCTTTCCATTTAAAAGTATCGGCGGACTTGGCGGAGGTCTGAAATGTCGTTTTTCTTTTAAGCGCCTGCTTGTTCTGGGGGATGGTTTCCCTCTCTGTAACCGAATGCGATCGCAGAGGGAGAGGGTGTTCAGTAACACGGGTGTAAACCACAGAGGTGTGGCGGAGGTGCTGACAGGAGTACACTGAAGCGAGTGTCAGCGCCCTGCCTCAGTGCCCTTGTGGTGATTGGGAGTCCGACACCAGCTATTAGGTCTGACAGCTACAAGCAGTGAAGCGGGAAATCCTTTTGTCTGTATCTCTTTCCACACACCAACTTTAATCCTGCGTCTGACTGCTTAGAACAAATAAAACCTAGTGTGTCAGGTAGGACTGCCTGGGAACAAAGGGCAAAAGATGGTTAAACTGTCTCTAGACAGCGAGGTTTTTTACCGGGTTTTCTCCCCCCTTTCCCAAAGGCAGTCGTATCTGCTGCGATAGGATTCAGTCCCACATAATCCAGGCTGACACTCCAGTGCGGTACTGAGGGAGTCTTTCGGATGAGACGTTAAACCGAGGCCCCCGACTGCCATCTCGGGTGGATGTAAAAGATCCCACGGCCACTATTGGAAGAAGAGCAGGGGGAGTTATCCCCGGTGTCCTGGAGCCAATATTTATCCCTCAACCAACATCACTGAAACAGATTATCTGGTTATTATCACATTGCAGTTTGCGAGATCTTGCTGTGCGCAAATTGACTGCCGCGTTTCCCTGCATTACAAAAGCGACTACACCTCAAAAGTACTTCATTGGCTGTGAAGCGCTTTGGGACGTCCTGAGGTCGTGAAAGACGCTGGAGAAATGCAAGTCTTTCTTTAAAACATAGATTTAAAAAAGATAAAGAAAGCCAATCATATCTTGCTGGCTTTTCTGACCTGGAAGGGGGGAAGGGAGGGTCAGGGCTGGGGATTTACAGGCGGCTATCAATCTAGAGAGAGGCAATTACCCTTTAATTGACCCAGGGCATGCCTTATTTACATTAATTAAACCTAGTTGCCTCAAAGGGGCAGGCCACTTCACACAGCTCCATTTCAGCAGCAGAATAAATACATTGACACCATTGTTTCAGCCAATGAATTGGAGGCGGGATGGGACTTATGGCAGGACTCACAGCAAACAATCTATTTTACAGCAAACAAGGTCTATTTACTCAGCAAACAGAGTCTGTTAAAACAGCTCACCATATCAAACAGTCCACAGAGTCTATTTAAACAGGCACACAACAGCAAAGTCTGCAGAGTCTGTTTAAACAGTGCACCACAGCAGTCCACAGAGTCTACTTAAACAGCTCACTAAAGCAAACAGTCTACAGAGTCTATTTAAAAAGAGTCTCGACAAACTGCAGCAAACAGAACTCATGACCAAAACTACAGCAACGTCTGCCGATAAAAGCAGGGCGATTTCTCCAGCACAATGCAGTGAGTGGAGGATCATTACATACAAATCATGTGCGTAAAATCAATCCCAGTCACTCACAGCAGTGCGGTCTCCAGGCGCGATTGACGGGGGAATTAACCAATCATCTCCATTCTGGCTGGGATATGTGGTGTCACTAATGGTGCCATTAATCTGTTTTTGGTAATATTAGTTGAGGGAGAATTCCCTGCTCTCCTTCAAATAGTGCTGTGGGAACTTTTAAGTCCACCTGAACAGGCAGATGAGGTAGAACACAGCAAAGAATTCCAAACCATTTCTTTTTTGACCGTGAAAGAATAAAAAAGAACTTGCATTTCTATAGCGCCTTTCATGACCTCAGAACGTCCCCAAAGCGCTTCACGATCAATGAAGTACTTTTGACGTGTAGTCACTGTTATTATGCAGGCAAACACAGCACACAATTTCGGCACAGCAAGATCCCATAAAGAGCAAATTAAATAAATGACCAGGCGGGTCAATCAGTACAGTTAAAGGAAGCCCTTGAATCTCTATTGCTCCTTTCACGACCTCAGGAAGTCGCAAGACGCTTTACAGCCAACGAAGTACTTTTGAATCGCAGCCACTGTTATTATGCCAGGTAAATGCAGCACCCCATTTGCGCACAGCAAGATCCCATAAAGAGCAAATTAAATAAATGACCAGGTAATCAGATTTTGGTGTTGGTTGCGTGGTAAATATTGGACAGGACACCAGGAGAATTCCCTGCTCTCCCTCAAATAATGCCATGGGGTCTTGTAAGTCCACCTGAACAGGCAGATGGGCTAGAACACAGCAAAATATTTTTTTGGCCCTGAAAGAAAAGGAAGACTTGTATTTCTACAGCGCCTTTCACAACCTCAGGACGTCCCAAAGCGCCTTACGGCCAATGAAGTACTTTTGAAGTGCAGTCACTGTTGTAATAATGTAGGAAACGAGGCAGCCAATTTGCGCACAGCAAGCTCCCACAAACAGCAATGTCAAGGGAGGCCAACCAGTAGAGCGAAAGAAAGAACTTTTGAAAGGTAGTTACTGGTGCAGTTAAAAATATTGATGAATAATTTTTGAAAGTATTAAATCCTATGCTTCCCAATAAATTGCATCTGTTCTCTGGGGGGCTAGCAGCACAGAATGAAGCCGCTCAGCCCCATTGCGCCTGCGTTGGCGCTACGACCTCTTCAGCTCACCAGCTCTAACCCCGGGATGCCCAGCTGGTGGTCGGTTCTCTCGGGGTCAGGTCACTGATCAGCTCAGGGGGCCACCCTGAAATCGCAGCCTTGGTTTGAAAACTTTCCTTCCCCATTAACTTTGAATAAAAAGTTGATAAATGACTGAATGATGCCTCTCCTTGGCTGTGCAGTTGAGAATGGAGTTGCCTTTAGCTGAATTTGTTTAGACTCCTCCTCAGACAGTTGTTATCCACACACTCATCGTGTGTGCTGTGCCAGAGTAAACGTGTCTCAATAATCTCTGATATTTTATCTTTATAACAGCCTTGCATTTAGATTTCCTCAAATTATTGGCAGTCAGGTATCTTTTCATGACAGGAAAGCAATCACAAGCAGCTCCCTCACCGCTTCAGTGCGCATTCCAATTCTTGATATCCAATTACTTTTCCTACCTTAAATATATGTTATCTGGCACTGTGATGTTCAGTCAGGTGCTGGCTGATGTGATGCTTGGGTCTGTCTCTCAGCAACCTGTGAGTAGTTCAGGCTGTATTTTATTTTAATCTGATTGCCACAAACATCTTTTTTATTGTTTATTCCCGGGGATGTGGGCGTCGCTGGCAAGGCCAGCATTTATTGCCCATCCCTAATTGGCCCTTGAGAAGGTGGTGGTGAGCCGCCTTACTTAGGATATACGGCACGTAAACAGGCCATTCGGCCCAACCAGTCCATGCCGGCGTTTATGCTCCACTCGAGCCTCCTCCAGTCTTTCCTCATCTAAATCTATCAGCGTAACCCTCTATTCCCTTCTCCCTCATGTGTTTATCTAGCCTCCCCTTAAATGCATCTATACTATTCGCCTCAACCACTCCTTGTGGTAGCGAGTTCCACATTCTCACCACTCTCTGGGTAAAGAAGTTTCTCCTGAATTCCCGATTGGATTTCTGGGTGACTATCTTATATTGATGTCCTCTAGTTATGCTCTTCCCCACAAGTGGAAACATTCTCTCTGTATCCACTCTATCAAAACCTTTCATCATTTTAAAGACCTCTATTAGGTCACCCCTCAGCCTTCTTTTTTCAAGAGAAAAGAGACCCAGCCTGTTCATCCTTTCCTGCTATGTATACCCTCGCATTTCTGGTATCATCCTTGTACATATCCACAGCCTCAGGATAAAGGGTAGGCCATTCAGGACTGAGATGAGAAGAAATTTCTTCACATAGAGGGTGGTGAATCTTTGGAATTCTCTACCCCAGAGGGCTGTGAAGGCTCAATCATTGGGTATATTCAAAACAGAAGTCGATAGATTTCTGACTAGTAAGGGCATCAAGGGATATGGCGATAGGGCCGGTGAATGGAGTTGAGGCAGAAGATCAGCCATGATCTCATTGAATGGCGGAGCAGGCTCGAAGGGCCGCTTGGCCTACTCCTATTGCTTATGTACTTATATTCTTAAATCTTCTCTGCACCCTTTCCAGTGCCTCTGTATCCTTTTTACAATATGGCGACCAGAACTGTACGCAATACTCTAAGTGTGGTCTAACCAAGGTTCAATACAGGTTTAGCATAACTTCCCTACTTTTCAATTCTATACCTCTAGAAATAAACTCTAGTCTTCTTGAACCGCTGCAGTCCGTGTGGTGAAGGTGCTCCCACAGTGCTGTTAGGGAGGGAGTTCCAGGATTTTGACCCAGCGACGATGAAGGAACGGCCGATATATTTCCAAGTCAGGATGGTGTGTGACTTGGAGGTGATGGTGTTCCCGTGCGCCTGCTGCCCTTGTCCTTCTAAGTGGTAGAGGTCGTGGGTTTGGGAGGTGCTACCGAAGAAGCCTTGGCGAGTTGCTGCAGTGCATCTTGTAGATGGTCCACACTGCAGCCACGGTGCGCCGGTGGTGGAGGGAGTGAATGTTTAAGGTGGTGGATGGGGTGCCAATCAAGCGGGCTGCTTTGTCCTGGATGGTGTCAAGCTTCTTGAGTATTGTTGGAGCTGCACTCATCCAGGCAAGTGGAGAGTATTGCTTGTGATTGTTAATGGGATAATGTAATATTAATTTTAAAAAGCCAAAAATTTACTTCAAAGATTTGAAAGGGCTTGCATTTATATAGCGCCTTTCATGTCCTCAGGACATCCCAAAGCACTTCACTGCCAATGAATTACTTTTGATGTGCAGCCACTGTTATTATGCATCTAAATGCAGCACCCAATTTGCACACAGCAAGATCCCATAAAGAACAAATTAAATAAATGGCCAGGTAACCTGTTTTTGGTGCTGGCTGAGGGAGGAATGGTGGCCAGGATACCGGAGAGAACTCCCCTGCTCTTCTTCAAAATAGTCCACCTGAGAGGGCAGACGGGGCCTCGATTTAACGTCTCATCCGAAAGATGACAGTGCAGCGCTCCCTCAGTATTGCGGTGGGAGTGTTGGTCTGGGTTATGTGCTCAAGTCTCTGGAGTGAGACTTGAACCCACGACCTTCTGACACAAAGGAGAGCGAGTGGTGCCACTGGTGGGCCACAGGTCCAATGGTGCTGGCAGGGCCCCAGCACCACACCCATACGGTTTATGTGTGAGCTTAAGTCAGTGAAAGCTGGTGGGGGGACGGGGACGTGGAGGGGGCTATTCGACCATGGGGCTCATAGCCGAGGCACTGGATAGTGATCAGGAGTAGGAACCGGAAGCTCTTCAAATGGCTGCTGCAGCTGAGACCAGCTAACATGAGGGATCAAAGCTGGGACCTTCCCACCTGTACCCAGACCGTCAGTGCTAGGTGTGCGCAGGGACTGAGGCTACCCCCAACCTGTCCACCCGTCGCTGCACCCCCTCCCCCTCTTGGTGAATTTCCCAGGACCAGGCTAGTTTAAACTAGGTTCGGTGGGCTTCAGGCAGGATTCCTGCCTGCGCTTGGGAGCTTCCTACCAGGGGAGGGGCGGGGTTGGGAAATGTCTGACACCAGCAGCAACTTAAAGGGGAAGGCCTCCTCATATAAAAACATTACTTGATGCAACGTATAACCTACTGATGTCAAACTGCCACTCATTGTGCCTCAACTGATTGGTCATCCCTATTACCTTTGCAAAACCATTGTACACTTCCTAGCAACCAGTGTTACTCAGGGGACATGTATGAGGTCACCCTATTGTGGCTGCCGCGAAGCACGAATTGAGGCCGAGTCAATATGTGGAGCACATGGCTTTTAATTACAGACTCCTTGGCAAAATGGCTGCGACAACTTCTCTCTGCAAAACCCTACTGGTTGAGGGCGACGCCCGCTCTTTTTAAGTTCACACTGAGGGCGACGCCCACTCCTTTTTTCATGCCTTAAAGGCAGCATGCGCCTTAAAGGCAAGGTGCCCGATTTATTGTCCACGGACGGAAAAGTGGATTGCGCCCGTTTAGGTGGTGATCCGCCACAACCCTGTCATTACTGCCGTTTTGGGTGGGCACCGAACGGGACCTGAGGCAGCGACCGCTGCATCTTTTAAGGGAAATTTGGATCAATATTTGAAGCAGAGGGCTATGCAGGGAGAGGAGGGCAGTGGAATTAGTTTTGGAACGCTCTCGCAATGAGCCGGCACAGACACGATGGGCCAAATGGCCTCCTTCTGTACTATAAACCTCTACGGTGTCATGGTTTCCCTTGCTATCAAATAAAAGCAGACTTTTTTTTATTCGTTTGTGGGGTCTGGGCGTCGCTGGCAAGGCCCAGCATTTATTGCCCATCCCTAGTTGCCCCTTGAGAAGGTGGTGGTGAGCCGCCTTCTTGAACCGCTGCAGTCTGTGTGGTGAAGGTGCTCCCACAGTGCTGTTAGGGAGGGAGTTCCAGGATTTTGACACAGCGACGATGAAGGAACGGCCGATATATTTCCAAGTCAGGATGGTGTGTGACTTGGAGGGGAACTTGGAGGTGGTGGTGTTCCCATGCGCCTGCTGCCCTTGTCCTTCTAGGTGGAAGAGGTTGCGGGTTTGGAAGGTGCTGTAGATGGTACACACTGCAGCCACGGTATGCTGGTGGTGGAGGGAGTGAATGTTTAAGGTGGTGGATGGGGTGCCAATCAAGCGGGCTGCTTTGTCCTGGATGGTGTCGAGCTTCTTGAGTGTTGTTGGAGCTGCACTCATCCAGGCAAGTGGAGAATATTCCATCACACTCCTTACTTGTGCCTTGTAGATGGTGGAAAGGCTTTGGGGAGTCAGGAGGTGAGACACTCGCCGCAGAATACCTAGCCTCTGATCATTGACTTCAGTTTTACTAGGGCTCCTTGATGCCAGACTCAGTCAAATGCTGCCTTGATGTCAAGGGCAGTCACTCTCACCTCACCTCTGGAATTCAGCTCCTTTGTCCATGTTTGGACCAAGGCTGTAATGAGGTCGGGAGCCGAGTGGTCTTGGCGGAACCCAAACTGGGCATCAGTGAGCAGGTTATTGGTGAGTAAGTGCCGCTTGATAGTACTGTCGATGACACCTTCCATCACTGTTTCATGTGTTGATGTTTGCGGATTAACGTAAGGTGCAATAAAGAAATTGAGTTTGTCACTTGAACCATTAAGGGGAACACTTTAAGAACACTATAATAATGAGACATTTGCGCCGTGCCTCACCTCACAACGTTTGGGTGCTGTTGTATTCCCATTTTAGTTTTCTACACATCTTCTGTGGATTTCACCTTCTCGTCTACGAAAGATGATTTCATCCAAGGAGTCCTTTTGCTTTTCAGAAGTACATTCTGAATCACTGGCGGACCTGATTCTACATTCCGGCTCGTCCGCCCGATCCCTGCCCCCTGGCCGAACGCACATTTCCACAGCCGCAAAGGGCGTCTCCCTCAACATTTGCCCTGTGATTTGGGGGTCACTGGGGAGAGGGTAGAGCTGGGCCTGCGTCGGCCTATTGTATGGCTCGAAGTGAGGTGGGAGGGAGGATTCCTGGCACCACCCCGCACCCCGCCCCCCCGCCTTATTTATTCGCTGCAATGCAGGTCTTGCGCACGTGCACCCAGTGAAACATGGCACGCTATGGGCTGCACCCGACCCCCCCCCACAATGAACGGAGGGTCTGTGGCGGTCCCAGAGCTGCCCGTGGCGCCAATTTTAAACCTACGCACTGTGTTAAACGCCGCACCGTCCTCCTCGAACTCATTCCTTCCCAGAGCCTCATATCTGTGGGACTCCTCACAGCTCCCTCAGTCTTGCTGCCTTCCTACAGTCTGCAGGCTCTTTTAAAAAGCCAAGCTCGGTGTCACCTACCCACCACTTCCCGATTGGCCTCATCCTCTGTCCTACCTTTGAATCCTTGGGTGTCTTGCACTTGGTTTTTTTTAAAAAAAAGCACATTTGTAGGAGAAATCATTCTATCCATCATGGGACTGAGCGCGTTTAATAGCACCCTCTTGTGGAGAACCTTCTTTTATTGTTGAATACCAGGAGCGAGATTTTAAAAGCCTGAAGACTATAGGAGGCCAGACAAATATTGCTCATTTCTGTAGCAGCTGTAAGGCAGGTTAATGCCATTACATTAACTCTCACTCCAACAATGCCCTGCTTCAGCCAAACATCATCGATAGAAACGAAAGGCGCACAATCCCAACCCATCCTTGCTGCAAATTTCAGCAGCTGCTGCAGATAGGCTTGCCTTTTTTTACAGAGCCTTTCACATCCCCGGGACATCCCAAAGTGCTTTACAGCCAATAAATTACTTTTGAAGTTCAGTCAAATTTGCTTTTAATGGGAAACGCGGCAGCCAATTTGCACAAAGCAAGGTGCCCACAAACAGCAACCACATGGTGATGCTGGTTGAGGGATATATATTGGCCCAGGACACAGAGGAGAACTCCCCTGCTCTTCCAATAGTGGCCGTGGGATCTTTTGCACCCACCCGAGAGGGCAGATGAGGCCTCGGTTTAACGTCTCATCTAAATGCTCCCTCAGCACTGCCCCTCCGACAGTGCGGCGCTCCCTCAGCACTGCCCCTCCGACAGTGCGGCACTCCCTCAGTACCGCCCCTCCGACAGTGCGGCACTCCCTCAGTACTGCCCCTCCGACAGTGCGGCACTCCCTCAGTACCGCCCCTCCGACAGTGCGGCGCTCCCTCAGTACTGCCTCTCCAACAGTGCGGCACTCCCTCAGTACCGCACCTCCGACAGTGCGGCACTCCCTCAGTACCGCCCCTCCGACAGTACTGCGCTCCCTCAGTACTGGCCCTCCGACAGTGCGGCGCTCCCTCAGTACCGCCCCTCCGACAGTGCGGCGCTCCCTCAGTACTGCCCCTCCGACAGTGCGGCGCTCCCTCAGTACTGCCCCTCCAACAGTGCGGCGCTCCCTCAGTACTGCCCCTCCGACAGTGCGGCGCTCCCTCAGTACCGCCCCTCCGACAGTGCGGCGCTCCCTCAGTACTGCCCCTCCGACAGTACTGCGCTCCCTCAGTACTGGCCCTCCGACAGTGCGGCGCTCCCTCAGTACCGCCCCTCCGACAGTGCGGCGCTCCCTCAGTACTGCCCCTCCGACAGTGCGGCGCTCCCCCAGTACTGCCCCTCCGACAGTGCAGCCCTCCCTCAGCACCGCCCCTCCGACAATGCGGCGCTCCCTCAGTACCGCCCCTCCGACAGTGCGGCGCTCCCTCAGTACCCGCCCCTCCGACAGTGCAACACTCCCTCAGTACTGCCCCTCCGACAGTGCGGCGCTCCCTCAGTACCGCCCCTCCGACAGTGCAACACTCCCTCAGTACTGACCCTCCGACAGTGCAGCGCTCCCTCAGTACTGCCCCTCCGACAGTGCGGCGCTCCCTCGGTACTGCCCCTCCGACAGTGCGGCGCTCCCTCAGTACTGCCCCTCCGACAGTGCGGCGCTCCCTCAGTACCGCCCCTCCGACAGTGCGGCACTCCCTCAGTACCGCCCCTCCGACAGTGCGGCGCTCCCTCAGTACTGCCTCTCCAACAGTGCGGCACTCCCTCAGTACCGCACCTCCGACAGTGCGGCACTCCCTCAGTACCGCCCCTCCGACAGTACTGCGCTCCCTCAGTACTGCCCCTCCGACAGTGCGGCGCTCCCTCAGTACCGCCCCTCCGACAGTGCGGCGCTCCCTCAGTACTGCCCCTCCGACAGTACTGCGCTCCCTCAGTACTGGCCCTCCGACAGTGCGGTGCTCCCTCAGTACCGCACCTCCGACAGTGCGGCGCTCCCTCAGTACTGCCCCTCCGACAGTACTGCGCTCCCTCAGTACTGGCCCTCCGACAGTGCGGTGCTCCCTCAGTACCGCCCCTCCGACAGTGCGGCGCTCCCTCAGTACTGCCCCTCCGACAGTGCGGCGCTCCCCCAGTACTGCCCCTCCGACAGTGCAGCCCTCCCTCAGCACCGCCCCTCCGACAATGCGGCGCTCCCTCAGTACCGCCCCTCCGACAGTGCGGCGCTCCCTCAGTACCGCCCCTCCGACAGTGCAACACTCCCTCAGTACTGCCCCTCCGACAGTGCGGCGCTCCCTCAGTACCGCCCCTCCGACAGTGCAACACTCCCTCAGTACTGACCCTCCGACAGTGCAGCGCTCCCTCAGTACTGCCCCTCCGACAGTGCGGCGCTCCCTCGGTACTGCCCCTCCGACAGTGCGGCGCTCCCTCAGTACTGCCCCTCCGACAGTGCGGCGCTCCCTCAGTACCGCCCCTCCGACAGTGCGGCGCTCCCTCAGTACCGCCCCTCCAACAGTGCGGCGCTCCCTCAGTACCGCCCCTCCGACAGTGCGGTGCTCCCTCAGTCCTGCCCCTCTGACAGTGCGGCGCTCCCTCAGTTCTGCCCCTCCGACAATGTGGTGCTCCCTCAGTACTGCCCCTCCGACAAGGCGGCGCTCCCTCAGTACTGCCCCTCCGACAATGTGGTGCTCCCTCAGTACTGCACCTCCGACAGTGCGGCGCACCCTCAGTACTGCCCCTCCGACAATGTGGTGCTCCCTCAGTACTGCCCCTCCGACAATGTGGTGCTCCCTCAGTACTGCACCTCCGACAATGTGGTGCTCCCTCAGTACTGCACCTCCGACAGTGCGGCGCACCCTCAGTACTGCCCCTCCGACAGTGCGGCGCTCCCTCAGTACCGCCCCTCCGACAGTGCGGCGCTCCCTCAGTACCGCCCCTCCGACAGTGCGGCGCTCCCTCAGTACCGCCCCTCCGACAGTGCGGCGCTCCCTCAGTACCCGCCCCTCCGACAGTGCGGCGCTCCCTCAGTACCGCCCCTCCGACAGTGCGGCGCTCCCTCAGTCCTACCCCTCCGACAGTGCGGCGCTCCCTCAGTCCTGCCCCTCCGACAAGGCAGCGCTCCCTCAGTACTGCCCCTCCGACAATGTGGTGCTCCCTCAGTACTGCCCCTCCGACAATGTGGTGCTCCCTCAGTACTGCACCTCCGACAGTGCGGCGCACCCTCAGTACTGCCCCTCCGACAATGTGGTGCTCCCTCAGTACTGCCCCTCCGACAATGTGGTGCTCCCTCAGTACTGCACCTCCGACAATGTGGTGCTCCCTCAGTACTGCACCTCCGACAGTGCGGCGCCCCCTCCGTACTGCCCCTCCGACAATGTGGTGCTCCCTCAGTACTGCACCTCTGACAATGTGGTGCTCCCTCAGTACTGCACCTCCGACAGTGCGGCGCACCCTCAGTACTGCCCCTCCGACAGTGCAGTGCTCCCTCTGTACTGCACTGGGTGTGTCAGCCTCGTTTGTAGTCTCAAGTCTCTGGAGTGGGACTCGAACCTAGGACATTCAAGTTCAGAGGCTGGTAGGGTGGAGGGACACAGATTGACCCTGATCAAATACCTGCCTCAGCAATCACTCCATGCATACAGTGCACACATTTTTGTGATTTTGATAGTTTACTTTCAGACACTGTCTATACTCACGTACTGCTGTCTGCCCAACTGTACCTTGGTCCGACCTCAAAAGGGAATTGGGATAAATACTTGAAAAGGAGAAATTTGCAGGGCCATGGGGAAAGAGCAGGGGGGAGTGGGACTAATTGGAGAGCTCTTTCAAAGAGCCTGCACAGGCACGATGGGCCGAATGGCCTCCCTCTCTGCTGTAAGATTCTATGACTGGGACCCTGTAAGAGGTCTGCCAACAGTGTCAATTCCAGCTCTGGAACTGTATAAGAACGTAAGGTCATAAGAATTAGGAGCAGGAGTAGGCCATTCGGCCCCTCGAGCCTGCTCCGCCATTCAATAAGATCATGGCAGATCTTCGACCTCAAATCCACTTTCCCGCCCGATCCCCATATCCCTCGATTCCCCTAGAGTCCAAAAATCTATCGATCTCAGCCTTGAATATACTCAACGACTGAGCCTCCACAGCCCTCTGGGGTAAAGAATTCCAAAGATTCACAACCCTCTGTGTGAAGAAATTCCTCCTCATCTCAGTCTTAAATGGCCGACCCCTTATCCTGAGACTATGCCCCCTGGTTCTTGACTCTCCAGCCAGCGGGGGGGAAACAGCCTCTCAGCATCTACCCTGTCAATCCCCCTCAGAATCTTACATGTTTCAATAAGATCACCTCTCATTCTTCTAAACTCCAGAGAGCATAGGCCCAATCTACTCAATCAGTGCACAGTCAGGCCAAAGGATAAGCAGGCTGAGTTTGGAGTGGTTCCACCATGTACGACTGCGTTGGGGCAGGAGGGAGTTCTGAGATTCAACGGTCCTCAAAATTGTTTTATTGAGTCGTGCATAGCAAACTGGATAACATTGCAGAAAGGTAGCACAACTTACAATAATGCACACATTCCTAGCATTCACAGCAATGAGTAACTTTAACAGGAACTATATTTAAAATAATTGACATAGCTGATACTGATGATAATGTATTCAAGCATCTTCAGCCTGGGACAATTTGAATTTAATATTACAACAGTGGTTGCATAATAAATGCACCTCATAGACCAGAAAGGTCGCCGGTTCGAACCCCTCTAATCCAGGGGCTCTGATGAGAAGTCGCACAACATCAGGTTATAGTCCAACAGCTTTATTTGAAATCACAAGCTTTCGGAGCGGCTCCTCCTTCGTCAGGTGAAGTTCACAAAGAGACATTGATAGGATGCAGAGCTGGGCCGAAAAATGGCAGATGGAATTTAACCCTGATAAGTGCGAGGTGATTCATTTTGGTAGGGCAAATTTGAATAAGGATTACAGGGTCAACGGCAGGGTTCTGAGGAACGTGGAGGAGCAGAGGGATCTGGGGGTTCATATCCACAGATCTCTGAAGGTTGCCACTCAAGTGGATAGAGCAGTAAAGAAGGCCTATGGTGTGTTGGCGTTTATTAACAGAGGGTTTGAGTTTAAGAACCGTGAGGTTATGCTGCAACTGTACAGGACCTTGGTGAGACCACATTTGGAATATTGTGTGCAGTTCTGGTCACCTCACTATAGGAAGGACGTGGAAGCATTGGAAAGAGTGCAAAGGAGATTTACCAGGATGCTGCCTGGTTTGGGGGGGAGGTCTTATGAGGAAAGATTGAGGGAGTTGGGGCTTTTCTCTTTAGAGCGGAGGAGGATGAGAGGCGACTTAATAGAGGTTTATAAGATGATGAGGGGGATAGATAGAGTGGATGTTCAGAGACTATTTCCTCGGGTAGAGGCAGCTGTTACAAGGGGGCATAACTATAAGGTGCATGGGGGGAGATATAGAAGGGATGTCCGAGGTAGATTCTTTACTCAGAGAGTGGTTGGTGTGTGGAATGGACTGCCTGCTGTGATAGTGGAGTCGGACACTTTAGGAACTTTCAAGCGGTTATTGGATAAGCACATGGAGCACACCAGAGTGATAGGGAGTGGGATAGCTTGATCTTGGTCTCGGACAACGCTCGGCACAACATCGAGGGCCGAAGGGCCTGTACTGTGCTGTACTGTTCTATGTTCTATGTTCACCTGACAAAGGAGCAGCGCTCCGAAAGCTTGTGATTTCAAATAAAGCTGTTGGACTATAACTTGGTGTTGTGCAACTTCTCACTTTTGTCCACCCCAGTCCAACACCGGCATCTCCACATCAGGGGCTCTGATGGCAGAGAGGGCTGTGTCAAGTTCGCTGGGGCAACAGTCAGAGATGGCCTAGGTCAGAGAGAGAGAGAGAGAGAGAGAGAGAGGAATCAGCCAGGCTCCTGCTCCCAGTGCCCTGGGTCACAGAGACAGAGAGAGAGAGAGAGAGAGAGAGGGGAATCAGCCAGGCTCCTGCTCCCAGCACCCTGGGTCAGAGAGAGAGAGAGAGAGAGAGGGGAATCAGCCAGGCTCCTGCTCCCAGCGCCCCGGGTCACAGAGACAGAGAGAGAGAGAGAGAGAGAGGAATCAGCCAGGCTCCTGCTCCCAGCACCCTGGGTCACAGAGACAGAGAGAGAGAGAGAGAGAGAGGAATCAGCCAGGCTCCTGCTCCCAGGTTGGAAAGAACAGGTGGGGGAATTGGATAAGGGCAGGACTAGTTTGAGCTCAGCTGTAAGACGGCCATGGTGAGATAGCCTGTCAGCACTCTCTCTCTAGGCTTCGACATCAAACATGGCTGAGGTATCAGAGATTGATGGAACATTACCTCAGCCCAGCGGCATTCCAATTTAACAATCATAAATCATACTTACTATACTTTCAAATGTGTGAAATATGACAGGAGAAACAATGCAAATACTCAGTGCTGAAATGGAGAGTTTAAGCCCTAATCTGATCGCAACTTTAGCCTTGTAGACTATTGATTCTGGCTGCAGGCGGCCGCTGCTACTGTGATCGCCTCGTGCCAAAGATCATATGGAATGGGAAGAGAGCACTGCAAAAAGAAAGATGGTCAGCTTTGATAATCAGTGAGATTAAGACATTGCTTTAAGGACTTGCCCTGCAGGGCCACGTATCATCCGCCTCAGCTCGTGCTTGCCTGGGCCCAGCTGGTGGGAGGCTCCCGGCAGGCTGAGAATTACTCTACCTTTGACTGCCTCTCCGTGATGAGGGGCTTCGCCCGCGTTTGGACTACCAGGGCACCCCTCGCGCTTTGACGTGATTCTCACAGCGAGGCTGGGGGTGGGAGGAGGACGGCAGGCCAAACGCAGACGATGCCCCTCCCATGACTTTTAGTTTGCGACTGGTGCTCCAAGAGAGCAGGGTTCAAGAGTGAGAAATGAATAGTGGCTCGTGACACAAATAGAGGGAGAGGGCGGTGTGAATGGGGAGAGCGGGTGTCTGAGGGGGGAAAGGGCACCGGGGGGAGTGTGAATGGGGAGAGCGGGTGTCTGAGGGGAAAGGGCACCGGGGGGAGTGTGAATGGGGAGAGCGGGTGTCTGAGGGGAAAGGGCACCGGGGGGGAGTGTGAATGGGGAGAGCGGGTGTCTGAGGGGATGGAGCACCGGGGGGCGTGTGAATGGGGAGAGTGGGTGTCTGAGGGGAAAGGGCACCGGGGGGAGTGTGAATGGGGAGAGCGGGTGTCTGAGGGGATGGAGCACCGGGGGGAGTGTGAATGGGGGGAGTGGGTGTCTGAGGGGAAAGGGCACCGGGGGGAGTGTGAATGGGGAGAGCGGGTGTCTGAGGGGGAGGGGGCACCGGGGGGAGTGTGAATGGGGGGAGCGGGTGTCTGAGGGGATGGAGCACCGGGGGGAGTGTGAATGGGGGGAGCGGGTGTCTGAGGGGAAAGGGCACCAGGGGGAGTGTGAATGGGGAGAGCGGGTGTCTGAGGGGATGGAGCACCGGGGGGAGTGTGAATGGGGAGTGCGGGTGTCTGAGGGGGAGGGGGCACCGGGGGGAGTGTGAATGGGGAGAGCGGGTGTCTGAGGGGGAAAGGGCACCGGGGGGAGTGTGAATGGGGAGAGCGGGTGTCTGAGGGGATGGAGCACCGGGGGGAGTGTGAATGGGGAGAGCGGGTGTCTGAGGGGGAAAGGGCACCGGGGGGAGTGTGAATGGGGAGAGCGGGTGTCTGAGGGGGAGGGGGCACCGGGGGGAGTGTGAATGGGGAGAGCGGGTGTCTAAGGGGGAGGGGGCACCGGGGGGAGTGTGAATGGGGAGAGCGGGTGTCTGAGGGGGAGGGGGCACCGGGGGGAGTGTGAATGGGGAGAGCGGGTGTCTGAGGGGAAAGGGCACCGGGGGGAGTGTGAATGGGGAGAGCGGGTGTCTCAGGGGGGTGGAGCACCGGGGGGAGTGTGAATGGGGGGAGCGGGTGTCTCAGGGGGGTGGAGCACCGGGGGGAGTGTGAATGGGGGGAGCGGGTGTCTCAGGGGGGAAAGGGCACCAGGGGGAGTGTGAATGGGGAGAGCGGGTGTCTGAGGGGGGAAAGGGCACCGGGGGGAGTGTGAATGGGGAGAGCGGGTGTCTGAGGGGGGAAAGGGCACCGGGGGGAGTGTGAATGGGGAGAGCGGGTGTCTGAGGGGGGAAAGGGCACTGGGGGGAGTGTGAATGGGGGGAGCGGGTGTCTGAGGGGAAAGGGCACCGGGGGGAGTGTGAATGGGGGGAGCGGGTGTCTGAGGGGAAAGGGCACCGGGGGGAGTGTGAATGGGGGGAGCGGGTGTCTGAGGGGATGGGGCACTGGGGGGAGTGTGAATGGGGGGAGCGGGTGTCTCAGGGGGGAAAGGGCACCGGGGGGTGTGTGAATGGGGAGAGCGGGTGTCTGAGGGGATGGGGCACTGGGGGGAGTGTGAATGGGGAGAGCGGGTGTCTGAGGGGGGAAAGGGCACCGGGGGGAGTGTGAATGGGGGGAGCGGGTGTCTGAGGGGGGAAAGGGCACCGGGGGAAGTGTGAATGGGGAGAGCGGGTGTCTCAGGGGGTGGGGCACCGGGGGGAGTGTGAATGGGGAGAGCGGGTGTCTGAGGGGGATGGAGCACCGGGGGGAGTGTGAATGGGGAGAGCGGGTGTCTGAGGGGATGGAGCACCAGGGGGAGTGTGAATGGGGGGAGCGGGTGTCTGAGGGGAAAGGGCACCGGGGGGTGTGTGAATGGGGAGAGCGGGTGTCTGAGGGGATAGGGCACCGGGGGGAGTGTGAATGGGGGGTGCGGGTGTCTGAGGGGAAAGGGCACCGGGGGGAGTGTGAATGGGGGGAGCGGGTGTCTGAGGGGATGGAGCACCGGGGGGAGTGTGAATGGGGGGAGCGGGTGTCTGAGGGCCAGTAAAACCATCACTCTCTTAAAACTGGCACCGAAATGCAAAAGCGTTTAGATTCTTGCAATCTGGATGATTACTTCCTTTGGAAATCTTTTAAACAGAACTCACAACATTGGATTGCTTCCAAAAAATACTGTCCCAACACTACATATATTGTACAAGTATAGATAAATTAAAGGATTGCAGTAACCACGCGGTAGTGTTAAGAGCTCGTCTAATGCAGTTCAACCTGCTCTGCCCCACAGCGGATTTCAGGAGTAGTGACACAACCCATTAATGTACTTGCAGTAAATGACTGGAAATGTTAGCACCATTTCAGTTACATTTCCCTGCAATCCGCATGGGATTCTATTATTACTTCCTTTAACTCTCCTCCCTAGGGGTCACAGTCTCAGGATAAGGGGTCACCCATTTAGGACTGAGATGAGGAGGAATTTCTTCACTCAGAGGGTGGTGAATCTTTGGAATTCTCTGACCCAGAGGGCTGTGGATGCTGAGTCTTTGAGTATATTCAAGGCTGAGATCGATAGGTTTTTGGACTCGAGGGGAATCGAGGGATATGGGGATCGGGCGGGAAAGTGGAGTTGAGGTCGAAGATCAGCCATGATCCTATTGAATGGCGGAGCAGGCTCGAGGGGCCGAATGGCCGACTCCTGCTCTTATTTCTTATGTTCTCCCCAAAGGCATTCATGTGCTGGAGCATCACAGTCGAGCCTGATCCGATCACTGCCCCGTGCACACACTACACTTCCAGAGGACACTGGATTGACATCAGAAAGTTAAAAAAGAAAGACTTGCATTTCTATAGAGCCTTTCACAACCACCGGACGTCCCAAAGCACTTTACAGCCAATTAAATACTTTTGGAGTGCAGTCGCTGTTGTAATGTGGGAAACGCAGCAGCCAATTTGCGCACAGCAAGTTCCCACACACAGCAGTGTGATAATGACCAGATAATCTGTTTTTGTTCTGTTGATTGAGGGATAAATATTGGCCAGGACACCGGGGATAACTCCCCTGCGCTTCTTCGAAATAGTGCCATGGGATCTTTTACGTCCACCCGAGAGAGAGAGAGCGCAGACGGGGCCTCGGTTTAACGACTCATCTGAAAGACGCCAGTCTAAGGGGCCAGTCCTAATCACGGCCCAGTCACGGTCACAATACAGCAGTGGTGACCAGCAACTAAACCTGCCAGACGTCACTATGTGCCCCGTTCCCATTCAGTGTTTCCAATGTCAATCTTCCTCCATATTGTGTGCAGATATTACAACGTCGTGCATTTATTTGGAAATATGTCTATCATGAAATTGATCTAAACAGGACACCGAGGTCCTACCCCTCACCCTCAGCTCTCTACCCTCCACTCCTGAAGATGCCGAGTGTTGCTGGTACACACTTCCTCG
The DNA here is from genome assembly GCA_030390025.1 of Squalus acanthias. Taxonomy (NCBI): domain Eukaryota; kingdom Metazoa; phylum Chordata; class Chondrichthyes; order Squaliformes; family Squalidae; genus Squalus; species Squalus acanthias. The sequence goes on from JASTWF010000041.1 coordinate 1,599,337, forward strand.
TGCTTCACCCACCAGGCCAGCGAGTGTCGGCAGGCTATTCGATCGTGTTGAACGCCAGAGCCGAGTGCGACCCCGTCCTCACAAGTGTGCACTTTCCAGCAAGGAGTAGCGGCGTCCCACAACAATGACTTGCATTTATAGAGCGCCTTTAATGTAGTAAAACGTCCCAAGGTGCTTCACAGGAGCGTAATCAGACAAAATTTGGCATTGAGCCACATAAGGAGATATTAGGACAGGTGAACAAAAGCTTGGTCAAAGAGGGAGGTTTTAAGGAGCATCTTAAAGGAGGAGAGGCGGAGACGTTTAGGGAGGGAATTCCAGAACTTAGGGCCTTGACTGCTGAAGGCACGGCCGCCAATGGTGGAGCGATTAAAATCAGGGGATGCTCAAGAGGCCAGAATTGGAGGAGCGCAGAGATCTCGGAGGGTTGTTGGGCTGGAGGAGGTTACAGAGATAGGGAGGGGCGAGGGCCACGGAGGGATTTGAAAACAAGGATGAGAATTTTAATATCGAGGCGTTGCCGGAGCGGGAGCCAATGTAAGTCAGCGAGCACAGGGGGTGATGGGGGAACAGGACTTAGTGCGAGTTAGGATACAAGGTAATAATTAGGAGCTGGAATGCTAGCTGAAATTTCGCCTGCTAAGCCCAAGGAGGCTCAGGCCAACAAGCATGCAACCCCAGCTCACTCAGCATAGATTGAGCCTAGGAGCCCCATATAGATAGTACAAAATGTTCCTGTAAAAAGATTGAGGAGAGTAGCAGGTTTAAAATACTACGATTAATTAAACAGCAAAAGCATATATCTATCACCTGATTAAAAACCCGAGGATCCCGCCTGCTGCTGCCTCTGGTGAGCCGACATTTGGTTTCTGATGTAAAGTGGTCTGCTCCTTCACGCCATCATCCCTCCAGCCGTCAGCGGCATTTGCAGGCTTACCTGATGAGAGAGAAAAACGGTCCCAGGATAGCTCACAGCCGATTGGTTTGCTACATAGGTAAAGTAAGGCTCGGCAGTTTGATAGAGTCATAGAAATTTACAGCACAGAAGGAGGCCATTCGGCCCATTGTGTCTGTGCCGGCCGAAAAAGAGCTCTCCAGCCTCATCCCACTTTCCCGCTCTTGGTCCGTAGCCTTAGGTTACCACACTTCAAGGGCATATCCAAGTACTTTTTTAATGCGTTGAGGGTTTCTGCCTCTACCACCCTTTCAGGCAGTGAGTTCCAGACCTCCAGCAACCTCTGGGTGAAAAAAGTTCTCCTCAACTCCCCTCTAATCCTTCTACCAATTACTTTAAATCTATGCCCCCTGGTTATTACATAGAATTACAAAGGATATACGGCACAGAAACAGGCCATTCGGCCCAACCAGTCCATGCCGGCGTTTATGCTCCACTCGAGCCTCCTCCCGTCTTTACTCATCTAAATCTATCAGCATAACCCTCTATTCCCTTTTTCCTCATATGCTTGTCCAGCCTCCCCTTAAATGCATCTATACTATTCGCCTCAACCATTCCCTGTGGTAGCGAGTTCCACAGTCTCACCACTCTCTGGGTAAAGAAGTTTCTCCTGAATTCCCTATTGGATTTCTTGGTGACGATCTTATATTGATGGCCTCTAGTTATGCTCTTCCCCACAAGTGGAAACACTCTCTCTGTATCCACTCTATCAAAACCTTTCATAATTTTAAAGACCTCTATTAGGTCACCCCTCAGCCTTCTTTTTCAAGAGAAAAGAGACCCAGCCTGTTCATCCTTTCCTGATATGTATACCCTCGCATTTCTGGTATCATCCTTGTAAATCTTCTCTGCACCCTCTCCAGTGCCTCTATATCCTTTTTATAATATGGCGACCAGGACTGTACGCAGTTCTCCAAGTGTGGTCTAACCGAGGTTCGATACAGGTTTAGCATAACTTCCCTACTTTTCAATTCTGTACCTCTAGAAATAAACCCTAGTGCTTGGTTTGCTTTTTTTATGGCCTTGCTAACCTGTGTCGCAACTTTTAGTGATTTGTGTATTTGTACTCCGAGATCCCTTTGCTCCTCTACCCCACCTAGACTCGCACCTTCCAAGTGATAAGTGACCTCCCTATTCTTCCTACCTATTGACCTCTCTGCTAAGGGAAATAGGTCCTTCCTATCCACTCTATCTAGGTCCCTCATAATTTCATACACCTCAATTAAATGATGTGGTGGATTACAGTGTAATTTAATACTCGGTGTGGTGGATTACAGTGTAATTTAATACTCGGTGTGGTGGATTACAGTGTAATTTAATACTTGGTGTGGTGGTGCACAGTGTAATTTAATACTCATGTTTATGTGTAATTTAAATCTGCCAGGACTCAGCAGTTCAGACGAGATCTTATTTAAAAACAAACATACTACACCTCACTTACTGGATTGTTGTGCCATTTTCAGACAGTGCTTGAAACTAAAGGAATTTGTCTCTCAGAGTTGAAACCTACTAGCCTAGCAATTTCTGTATGCAATGTAGGAATGCTTAGCGCATCTGTATGACAGTGCTTTCTTTGTCTGCTGTTTTAATGGAAGAGTTAACCCAATGGGTAAGGGTGACTTTGTTGCTCGTAATGCCCCTAAAATAATTGGAGCCAGATTGTGCATGGTGTGCTCTGGGCTCCAAGTAACCGTCCTGGCCCAGCGAGAGTGTACCAACCTGAACCCCGTGAGCCGGGCTGCTTGGCGAGTGTGCGGTCAGCTTGGGTAGGCTTCTTTGCTCGTTTCTAGACCAAAAAAATAAAGCATTTTCATGTTACTGCAGTTACACAGCAATGGAGGAACGAGAAAGCCCAACTGCATGGCTCACGGGCATTAATATGGGCAGGAAAACATTACTGACGGCACATGAAGACCTGAGAGTTGTTGGCGGGGAAGAATGTTGGGGCTTCAGCATGTTGGGGCACCGTGTGGTTAATTTGTGAGCTCTCCACAATTAGTTCCCAAACCAGCTCCCAATGCAGGCCGAGGCACCAGTTCCCAATAAATCCCTCTTTCATTTCCCCCTTCTCCAGTGCCATGCTTTCCTCGATTCTCCTCCCCAACTTGGTACTACTGCTCGGCCCATCTTCTCTCTTGCCACCGCCCCAGGCTTGAGATGCTCTCGGACGAGCCCACACCCTCCGTCTGTGCCTCCCTTCTCCTGGAGACACCAGTCACTGGCTCTCCCGGAGAGGAGGAACCCCAACTGTCTCATCCTCCGTTACCAGTGACCACTTGCACCAGCTCACTCCTTTATCCATTAAAGATCCTTTAAAGATCCCGTGGACACTATTGGAAGAAGAGCAGGGGAGTTCTCCCCCGGTATCCTGGCCAATATTTATCCCTCAATCAACATCACTAAAAACCAGATGATCTGGTCATTATCACATTGCTGTTTGTGGGAGCTTGCTGTGCGCAAATTGGCTGCCGCGTTTCCTACATTACCACAGTGACCACACTTCAAAAGTACTTCATTGGCTGTAAAGCGCTTTGGGACGTCCGGTGGTCGTGAAAGGCGCTTTAGAAACATAGAAACATAGAAGATAGGAGCAGGAGTAGGCTATTCGGCCCCTCGAGCCTGCTCCGCCATTCAATGAGATCATGGCTGATCATCCAAATTCAGTACCCTGTCCCTGCTTTCTCCCCATATCCCTTGATACCTTTAGCTTTAAGAAATATATCCAACTCATTCTTGAATATATTTAATGACTTGGCCTCAACTGCCTTCTGTGGTAGAGAATTCCACAGGCTCCCCACTCTCTGGGTGAAGAAATTCCTCCTCATCTCTGTCCTAAATGGTTTACCCCTTATCCTTAGATTATGACCCCTGGTTCTGGACTCTCCGACCATCGGGAACATTCTTCCTGCATCTAGTTTGTCCAGACCTGTCAGAATTTTATATGTTTCGATGAGATGCAAGCCTTTCTTTCTTTTCTTTAAGATTAACTTCTCTTACCTCGTCCACAGCCCTGCCCTCTGACTCCACCAGCAGATCATTGATCACTGCCCTGCCCAGTCGAACCTTTCAGAATGATCGTACTCTTGGTCACTGGGTTCTCAAATCCATGATCACATCGTGGAAGAATCTGTCAACATCTCGGTGCCAACAGAAACCTGACTTTTCGGCACCAAATCATTCTTCCTCAAAGATCCTGCCACCCTGGCTATCCATTACTTGCCTTTCCTAAACTGCCACAGCAGTGGTGTCGCCTCATCCCTACGCCTCTCGCATTTTCGTGTCCTTCAAGCACCTTGCCTTCTTCCACCCTCTCAATAAATATCTGTGTCATGCACCATTCTCTAAAGCCCCACGCTAACTTCCTCACCAAGACCTTCTCTCTTAGCCCAGCATCAACCTACCCTATCCCCCTCTTCTGTACCCTCCTATTCTCGCTTAATCTCACGCTTCATATAAACTCTCCCACCAATAACCATACCACCCCTTGACCTCAGCATCGCTCCAGGGTCGGGAATTTCCTCGGGGCTGCTCCTGCTCCGTAAGAGGGGCGGAAACCCCGTTGACCCTGCCGCACTTCCGCTGAAGTTACAGCGGCAAAAGCAGGAGCAGTTCCGAGGAAATTTACCCACTTTGCTCTCTCTGCTCCCAGGCTGTCAATCTCGGATCAAGCTATCTCTGACCAGTCCTTTGTCTCCTATTCCATCCAGATCTTTCCTCAGTCGCACGACTCTTCACAATCTGCCTGTGGGGAAAGACACTCTCCCCCCTGCTTCCTCACCAACTCGCTCGCAAACTCCCAACTCCTTCTCCTCTGACCCTCCACTTGTCGCAACAGCTCTGCTGCTGCTGCTGACCTGCGCCCTTGCTTCTGTCTTTGACATCTGTTCCCACCCAATCTCTCACTGTCACCCATTCTTGTCATTTCCCCAGGTACAGTTACCATCTTCTCTCCCTCAAGTCAGAGGGCTGGAAACTTGTACGCACCTGACGCACAACTGGTCCGGTCATTCACTACCGGATTTTGCTCGACCACGTCAAGCATTACTGCAAAATACAAAAGCAAAATATTGCGGCTACTGCTGGAACAGAAAATGCTGGAAATACTCAGCAGGTCAGGTAGCATCTGACGAGAGAGAAAAACCTATTGTTTCGGGTCGATGAAATTTCATCAGAACTGGGGAAGAAGCTAGCGATGTAACAGGTCTTAAGCAAGTGCAGAGGCAGGGAAAGGAGGGAGGGGAGGAAAGAACGAAAGGGAAGGGCTGTGATAGGGTGGAAGGCAGGAGAGATTAAACGACAAAAGGGATGATGGTGTGAGGCGAAAGGACAATAAGAAACAGAAGACGGGTCTACAGGAGCTGAAAATGACAAAAGCGGAATCATTACCAGCAACTGCTGTCCGAAAAAATAGGAGCAGTGGTTATGATCTGAAATTGTTGAACTCAATGTTGAGTCTGGAAGGCATTACTGCACCTCCTGAGCTAAATCCTCCTAATATTCCAGGGATACTGGAAGCCAAGGCTTCTTTTCTCCACAACTAACCACCTCCTCAAACCCCTTTCTTCGCTCGGTCCCTTCACTCTCACCTCCACTACAGAATGCAAACAACTGATGAATTTCTTCATCTCCAAGATTCAGCTTTCCGAAGTCTGCGACATCCTGGCCCACTCTTCCATCACCCCCGACACCCGCTCCCCTTCCCACAGCACGTTCTCATGCAAGCGCAAGGGGATGCAACGCCTGCCCTTTCGCCTCCTCCCTTCCCACTGTCCAGGGCCCCCAAACACTCCTTCCAGGTGAAACTTGTACTTTCAACTTAGTGTACTGTATGCGCTGCTGGTGATGCGGTCTCCTCTACATTGGGGAGCCCACCGCAGATTGGGTGATCCATTTGCTGAACACCTCCGTTCAGTCTGCAAGCGTGATCCTGAGCTTCCGGTCGCCTGTCACTTTAATCCTCCGTCCCACTCCCACCTCTCTGTCCTCGGCCTCCTGCACTGTTCCAATCAAGCTCGAGGAACAGAACCTCATCTTTCGATTAGGCAATTTAGAGTGCAAGATTTCAGATCATAATTACTGCTCCCATTTTTTCCCCAGACAGCAGGTGCTGGTGATACAGCTCCTCTAGACCCATCTTTTGTTTTTTCACTTGTCCCATTCCCACCCCCTTTTGCCTTGCACCATCATCCCATGTCATTTAAATCACTCTGCCTTCCACCCGATCATAGACCTTCCCTTTTGTTCGTTCCTCCCCTCCCCGCTTTCCCTGCCTCTGCACTTGCTGATAACCTGTTACATCTCTAACCTTTTCCAGTTCTGACGAAAGCTCATCGATCTGAAACGTTAACTCTGTTTCTCTCTTCACAGATGCTGCCTGACCTGCTGAGTATCTCCAGCATTTTCTGTTTTCTATTTCAGATTTCCAGCATCCACAGTATTTGGCCTTTTGTAGGTAATGTATAACTGACTGGGTACACTGTGTGTACGCTAGGTAATGTATAACGAGCACAAATTATGTAAATTTGAATGAGGCAGACTGCTCAGTCCCAGTTGTGTGCAACTGCATCTTCAGAGAGGGAGATAAATCTCATAAAATGCAAACAATTTTTGTTAAATAGGGTAGGAGACTATAATCGTCAGGTTTGTCAGGCCAGTTGAACAAGATGACAAAGACTTGGCTGGATTTTACCTGCCGAGACGAGTTGGGGGCGGGACTGCTGCCTTCCGGGTTCTAGTCCCGCCCCCAACGACATCCGACGCACAGACGTTATTTTCCCCTGATTGGCCTTGTTAAGCCCGCCCTGCAGGCTTGCCAGCCAATTAAGGGAAAGCCGGTGTCAAATGACGTCAGTTGATGACACTTCATCTGCCGGTTTTCTTAAAGGGACATGTACCCTTTATTTTTGACATGATTTGACAGTATTTAGGTGCTGTCAAACACTGACAATCACTGTACAAAGGTGAGCCCTTGCCCCCAGGCTCTCTCCTCTGGATAAAACAGATGGCAGCTGCAGGTGAGGGTACAGAAGCGATCTGTCACTTCTCCCAATGAGGTGAGGCCACACAAACACTTCAAAGCTTGTCACCTACAGGAAAATCTAAACACATTAAAAATGACTTTCCTGACATTTCCTTACCTCTGATACTCACCAGTGTCCCATTGCATCCTTCACACCACTTCTGCAGCTGTCATCTATACACAAACATTACAACAGACCCACAGCACGCCTCACTTACCCTGGCGGGGTTCCCCGATGTCGGGAAGCCCGCAGCAGAAGTCTCAAAATGGGAAAAAGCCTCTTAACTGCCTGTTAACTATCTGTTAACAGGCAGTTAAGTGGCTGTAATCCTCTTCCCGCCGCTAGGAGTCGGATCCCTGCGCAAATCAGGGACCTGACTCCGGGGAAGATTGGTTGGAGGCTGGTTTGGGACCCGCTCCCATTCTTTTTGATTTTCCCAGCAGTCCCACCTCCAGACCCGCCTCCTCAGGGCTGGTAAAATCCAGCCCTTCGGGAAAATTTGATTTAAAACTGATTTTTGAAAACATTTCTTTACTCAAAGAGTGCTAAAGATTTAGAATAATCCACCTGAGGAAGCAGTGGAGTTAAAAACGTGAGTGGAGTATAAACCAGTGGGACGGGCTCCTTCACATCCTTACCTTCCTGTTCTTCTCACTCCGCAGCTCTGAATCGGCTGTGCTCTCTTTATTGTTGATGTCCATAAGGGCATTTTTACACCTTTAAAAATAAATGACACCGGTGTTTTATTAGTCTCTCTCTCCGTTTAGGCCTCGCTTGTGACAGTACGCCACACGATGGCTCACGGTGACAGTAAAATCACATTACGGCTCGTGACAACAGTGTCTCCACACTTTGCTCGCACTGACAGTAACATCACACTATGGTGAAGGTGACAAGAACGCCACACTATGGGTTGTGACAACAATCTAAACACGGTGACAGTAAGCCCGGACAAGAGCTCACGGTGACATTAACCCCAGACTAGGGCTCATGGTCTAGTGCTATCAGGAGCGACACAGACTTGGATTCTTGAAGACCACTGGCATCCTGCCGAGATGTTGTATTGCCCTATTTGGTCAGTACTTTTCTGCCTGCCTTTCCTCTGGGCCATGCACCATTCACTACACCCTGATACCAATAGCACCCTGTAATTGGCCACCAGAAGGAGCAGGTGAAGGCAGAATAGACTTGTGGCGCTTTAACATTGAGCATGTGGCCTTGGTGGTAAGTGTGGTCTAGCCACCAATGGCACATTATTAAGGTAAAGGAGGCACACTCCACACCAAGAAAGACTTGCATTTATATAGTGCCTTTCATGACCTTTTGAAGTCAACACGGTGGCATAGTGGTTAGCACTGGTGCCTCACAGCGCCAGAGACCCGGGTTCGAATCTGACCTCGGGTGACTGTCTGTGTGGAGTTTGCACATTCTCCCCGTGTCTGCGTGGGTTTCCTCCGGGTGCTCCGGTTTCCTCCCACAGTCCAAAAATGTGTGGGTTAGGTTGATTTGGCTATGATAAATTGACCCTTAGTGTTAGGGGGGATTAAATATGTGGGGTTATGGGGATAGGATGGGATATGTTAGGGGGAATTAAATACGTGGGGTTACGGGGGTAGGGTGGCATATGTGTACTGTGGGGATTAAAGCAGGGCCAGGGTGCTGGATTTGGATGATCAGCCATGATCGTATTGAATGGCGGAGCAGGCTCGACGGGCCGAATGGCCTACTCCTGCTCCTAGATTCTATGTTTCTATGTTTCTATGAAGTGTACTTTTTGAGCATGGCAGCCAATTTGCGCATAACAAGCTCCCACAAACAGCAATGTGATAATGACCAGATCATCTGTTTTAGTGATGTTGATTGTGGGATAAATATTGGCCCCAGGACACACAAGACAACTCCCCTGCTCTTCTTCAAAATAGTGCTGTGGGATCTTTTACATCCACCTGAGAGGGCAGACGGGGCCTCCGTTTAACGTCTCATCCGAAAAACGGCACCTCTGACAGTGCAGTACTCCCTCAGTACCGCACTGGAGTGTCAGCCTGGATTTTTGTGCTCAAGTCTCTGGAGTGGGACTTGAACCCACAACCTTCTGACTCGGAGGCGAGGGTGCTACCCACTGAGCCACGGCTGACACCGACCAATAATGTACCCTAACCGACTTTCGTGGGACCCAAGAGCTACAGTTAGACGCAATGGAAAACGCAGGCCTCCTTCTTGTTGGATCAGTGGTGACCACTGGGACACTGCAAAAGAAATACAGGGAGGGCGGTACTTGGGAGTTCAGCCGTGACTGGTAGAACGGCACTCACTCTACGCCCAACTGTCAAGGTAAAAGCACCATCACACTTTCCACACAACCTATCCATCTCCATTCGACACCTCATATAGCTAGGAACAGGAGGAGGTCATTTAGCGCCTCGAGCCTGTTCCACCATTCAATGAGATCATGGCTGATCTGCGACCTAACTCCAGATACCTGCTTTTGCCCCATATCCCTTAATACCTTTGTTTAACAAAAATCTATCAATCTCAGATTTAAAGTTAATAATTGATCTAGCATCAAGTGCCGTTTGCGGAAGAGAGTTCCAAACTTCTCCCACCCTTTGTGTGTAGAAGTGTTTCCTAACTTCACTCCTGAAAGGCCTGGCTCTAACTTCTAGACTATTCCCCCTAGTCCTAGAATCCCCAACCAGCGGAAATAGTTTCTCTCGATCTACCCTATCTGTTCCCCTTAATATGTTGAAAACTTCGATCAAAGATGAACATATGAACAAACTTGAATGATCACAGTCCTGAAAATGTCAATTGATCCAGCATCCACAGCCTATTGGGGGAGGGGGCGTGGGGGGGGAGAATTACAGATTTCGGCTATCTTTTGTGAAAACTGCCTGATTTCACTCCTAGCTTTAATTTTAAGATTGTGCCCTGTCGCCGAGGGGCGGCATGTAGATGAAAAATAGGGGGAGGCCAAGGATAGAACCTTGGGGGACTCCAGAGGTAACGGTGCGGGAGCGGGAGCCATTGCACCCATCACCCCTGTGCTCGCTGACCTACATTGGCTCCCGGTCCGGCAAAGCCTCGATTTTAAAAGGTTCATCCTGGTTTTCAAATCCCTCCATTGCCTTGCTCCTCCATATCTCGGTAACCTCCTCCAACCCCGCCCCCCCGAGATCTCTGCCCTCCTCCAATTCTGGCCTCTCGTGCATCCCCGATTTTAATCGCTCCACCTAGGAACAAAACTCTGGAAATCCCTCCGTAAGCCTCTCCGCCTCTCTCTCCACCTTTAATACAATCCTTAAAACACACCCTTTGACCAAGCTTTAGGTCACCTGTCCTAATATCTCCTTACGTAGCTCAGTGTCAAATGTTGTTTGATAACCGCTCCTGTGAAGCGCCTTGGGACATTTTACTACGTTAAAGGTGCTGTATAAATGCAAGTTGTTGCCTGAGAAGAGCAGCAGTTACAAAGAAAGTTCCTGCTTGACTTAACAGCAAGGGTCAATGATGCAGCAATACTTGTGCTGCTAGAATCCTGGAGAAACATCTAACCAGGATACACCATTTACAGATCGCATATATAATGGCATTGATGTACAGAAATGGGTTTTTAGAGTTGTCAGTTATTATAATGGGGAATAAGGAAATGGCAGAGAAATTAAACAAATACTTCGTGTCTGTCTTCATGGAAGAATACTCAAAAAACCTCCTGGAAATAGTGGAGAACCAAGGGTCTAGCGAGAATGAGGAACTGAAAGAAATAAGTATTAGCAAAAAAATAGTAGTGGAGAAACTAATGGGACTGAAAGCCAATAAATCCCCTGGACCTAGATGGCCTACATCCTAGGGTTTTGAAAGGGGTGGCTATAGAGATAGTGGATGCATTGGTTGTCATCTTCCAAAATTCCATAGATTCTAGAACGGTTCCCATGGATTGGAAGGTAGCAAATGTAACCCCACTATTTAAGAAAGGAGAGAGAGAGAAAACAGGGAACTACAGACCAGTTAGCTTGACATCAGTAGTAGGGAAAATGTGTAAAATTCGCAATTATCGCGATTCGAAATAACGAGATAAAGCAGATTCGTTTCATCAGTTTTATTTCAACGAAATGCTGTCATGATTAAACAGGACACAGAAGCCTGTAAAATGGCCGCCGCGCCTCGTGGCAGAAGCTTCCAGAATTTTCAGTGGGCAGACAAAATGGCGTTCGAATAAACATTTCAGTAAAGATTGGTTAATACGCAGCAAACACTGATAAAGACAGGATGCAACCTGTCTGCATTCGACACAAAGCAAAGATATAAGTGCTGGAATCATTTTCCATGCACAAGTAAGGACCATTGTACTGGGCAATCGAAGGCCCATCCAGATACATCAATACGCAAATTCCCCACAGCTCTACAATGAGAGAGCCATTCTTGGGTGATTAAGTCAGTATTCGAGGAGGCCCCAAAACCAGTCAGGGAGGCTCCTAGCCGGTTCGACAATGGGGAAAGCATTAACGGGTAGTTGGCCAGTTTAAGGTGCTACCGAAACCCATTACAAACAAGAATCACCCCATACTGGGAATTTTGAGCGCCAAGATTTTACAAAGGATGAACATTAAGATTGGGCGGGAGATAAGGGAACACAGCACTATAACTATAGTGAACAAACGTCCATCTCGCTCTTATTCCTCTGATCCTCCCGGGGCTGATTCGTTTGAACTGACTCTTGACGCGGGCTGAACTTTTATTCTCCTATGTTGGGTGGAGCTCAATTTGGAGCGAGCCGCCTCAACGAAGGCCAGTGACCGGGTGCACCATCCCGAGGGTCGGTAAACGGTGTTCTGGACCCGAAGGCCCGAAGAGATGAGACGAGACGAGATGAGAAGAGAAGAAGAAGAATCCACGTGCCGCCGCGGTCAGTAAACCCCGACCGCGCCCGAAAATATATAGACCATTTTTGAACTCTATAGGTTACTGCACGAACTGGTCAAAGACTCTTCTTTGAATTCTACCGGCAACCGGTGTCGGACACAGGAAGACTCTTCTTCGAACCGGGCCCGAGCACTGTCGAGTTCTTCATGACAACAGGGAGCCCAGCCTGCTAGCCGGAGCAGAGAAGATAAACAAGTGGGGTACAGAGACCCCTTCCAACACGTGACAGTCAGGTGTTGCAGCGAAACAAGCCGAGTGCCTTACTTTAAAATTCTCCGAAGTATCACGAGTGGTGAGCATGTTTCCTCGATCCTACAAATCTAGATTAGTGTAGGTATTGATAGGGGAGGGTAGTTTTATTAAGGATAAATATAATGTGTTCCCCTTTTTACGATGTGCCGTGCGTTCCTCATTACCCTAGACCAAGTTTTATGAATGTATGTATACTTGTACTGTCATTAATTTGTGCCTATGACATGTACTTCATGATTTTGGACGTTATGCAATAAAGATTTCCATTTCGTACTATTCAACCGGGTCTATTTGAGTTTTCTCTGCATTACTGCTCTCGCACCTAAGTCCAGTGTTAGAACCGTAAGGGCGAGTGGGTCGAACCACTCACAGGTGCTTATTGCAACAAGGCTGGCCTGGAGACCAGAGCAAGCAATAGTATTAGGCAACGAAGGCCTAACCCCGTACAAGCACCTACGAACCGAAAACCCCTTACAAATGCTAGAATCTATTATTAAGGACGTGGTAACAGGGCAATTTGAAAATAATAATAGGATTGGGCAGAGTCAACACGGATTTATGAAAGGGAAATCATGTTTGACGAATCTATTAGAATTTTTTGAGGTTGTAACTAGCAGAATAGATAAGGGGTAACCAGTGGATGCGGTGTATTTGGATTTTCAGAAGGCATTCGATAAGGTGCCACACAAGAGGTTATTAAACAAAATTAGGGCTCATGGGATTGGGGGTAATATACTAGCATGGATTGAGGATTGGTTAACGGACAGAAAACAGAGAGTAGGAATAAACGGGTCATTTTTGGGTTGGCAGGCTGTAACTAGTGGGGTACCGCAAGGATCAGTGCTTGGGCCTCAGCTATTCACAATCTACATCAATGATTTGGATGAGGGGACCAAATGTAATATATCCAAGTTTGCTGATGATACAAAGCTAGGTGGGAATGTAAGTTGTGAGGAGGATGCAAAGAGGCTTCAAGGGGATATAGACAGGCTAAGTGAGTGCGCAAGAACATGCAAATGGAATATAATGCGAAGTTATCCACTTTGATAGGAAAAATAGAAAAGCAGAGTATTTTTTAAATGGTGAGAGATTGGGAAATGTTGGTGTTCAGAGGGACCTGGGTGTCCTTGTACACAAATCACTGAAAGTTAACATGCAGGCACAGCAAGCAATTAGGAAAGCAAATGGTATGTTGGCCTTTATTACAAGAGGATTTGAGTATAAGAGTAAAGACGTCTTACTGCAATTATACAGGGCCCTGGTGAGACCACACCTGGAGTATTGTGTATAGTTTTGGTCTCCTTACCTAAGGAAGGATATACTTGCCATAGAGGGAGTGCAACGAAGGTTCACCAGTCTGATTCCTGGGATTGGGGGATTGTCGTATGAGGAGAGATTGAGTAGATTAGGCCTATATTCTCTAGAGTTTAGAAGAATGAGAGGTGATTTCATTGAAACATACAAAATTCTTACAGGGATTGACAGGGTAGATGCAGGGAGGATGTTTCCCCTGGCTGGGGAGTCTAGAACTAGGGGTCACAGTCTCAGAATAAGGGGTCGGCTATTTAGAACTGAGATGAGGAGAAATTTCTTCACTCAGAGGGTGGTGAATCTTTGGAATTCTCTACCCCAGAGGGCTGTGGAGGCTCAGACGTTGAGTATATTCAAGACAGAGATCAATAGATTTTTGGATATTAAGGGAATCAAGGGATATGGGGATAGGGCAGGAAGGTGGAGATGAGGTCGATGATCAGCCACGATCTTATTGAATGGCGGAGCAGGCTCGAGGGGCCGAATGGCCGACTCCTGCTCCTATTTCTTATGCTCTTAGTTCCAGTGAAGAACACAGGCATGATGGACTGAATGGCCTCATTTTGTGCTGTAATTTCTGGGCCACTGACCTTTTCCTATTAAGCTGCAACTGTGATCTCTCCAGTTTCTTCTCATTTGCTCCTTCCGTTACTGCAGCCACCACCGCCTCTCCAGTCAGCTTCTCGACAAGACCCTTCAAGGTGAAAGTAACCTTTTAATCTCTGAACTTCAAGCTACATAAACAGGATATATTTGCATCACAGGGGGCTCTGCAAAAGACAGAAAATATTCCAATAGCCAGAAGGGGTCGTCTTAAACAAAATTGGGAGGAAACAGAGGTTTCTGTATAAGGCCACAATCCCCACACGTTCATTAACCTGCAGAATCATAGAAATTACAGCACAGCAGGAGGCCTTTCAGCCCATCATATCTGTACCAGTGCTAGCTCTTCAACATCATACTATTACAGTCATTAAGGCACTCAAATGTCAAAAATTCCTTTATTAAAGTAATACTGAACCTAAATTAATAAAATAAACACTAATATTACACTGAAATAACAACAGAGTTAACGTTTCAGGTCTGTGACCCTTCGTCAGAACTGGAAAAAGTTAGAGATGTAACAGATTTTAAGCAGGTGCAGAGGCAGGGAAAGAGGGGAGGGGAGGAAAGAACAAAAGGGATGGTCTGTGATAGGGTGGAAGGCAGGAGTGGTTAAATGTCGCAAATGGGGATGGCAGAATCATCAACAGCTGCCGTCTGAAAAAATGGAGGCAGAGGTTATGGTCTGAAATTGCTAAACTCAATGTTGAGTCCAGAAGGCTGTAAAGTGCATAATCGAAAGATGAGGTGCTGTTCCTCGAGCTTACGTTGAGCTTCGTTGGAACAGTGTAAGAGGCCGAGGACGGAGAGGTCAGAGTGGGAGTGGAGCGGAGAATTAAAGTGACAGGTGACCGGAAGCTCGGGGTCACGCTTACGGATTTGAATGGAGGTGTTCCGCAAAGCGGTCACCCAATCTGAGTTTGGTCTCCCCAATGTAGAAGAGACCGCATCGTGAGCAGCGAATACAGTATACTAAATTGCAAGAAGTGGGCTTATAGTGGATGTTTGTCGATAGCTTATCCCCGGAAATGGAGAGAGATGTCGAGGAAGGGAAGGGAAGAGTCGGAGATAAGCCACGTGAAGGTGAGGGAAGGGTGGAAATTGGAAGCAGTGTGAATGAAATTTTCTAGTTCAGGGCGAGAGCAGGAAACGGCACCAATACAGTCATCAATGTACTGGAAAAAGAGGTAAGGGAGGGGACCTGAGTAGGACCGGAACAAAGAATGTTCCACATATCCCACGAAAAGGCAGGCATAGCTAGGGCCCATGCGGGCTCCAATAGCAACACCTTTAATTTGGAGGAAGTGAGTGGAGTCAAAGGAGAAGTTGTTCAATGTGAGAACAAGTTCAGCCAGGCGGAGGAGGGTGGTGGTCGATGGGACTGGTTGGGCCTCTGTTCAAGGAAGAAGCGGAGCGCCCTCAGGCCGTCCTGGTGGGGGATGGAGGTGTAGAGGGATTGGACGTCCATAGTGAAAAGGAGACGCTTGGGGCCAGGAAACTGGAAACTGTTAAAGTGGCGGAGGGCGTCGGAAGAGTCGCAAATGTAGGTGGGAAGAGACTGGACACATATTACACGACTGTAATGTTAATGTTCATTTTAGTTATTTAGGTTTCATAGTTTCATTGACTCTTGGCATTTGCGTACCGTTATAAATACTTTTATTACTGTGTTTTTATAGTGTACAGTTTTGGTCTCCTTACCTAAGGAAGGATATACTTGCCATAGAGGGAGTTCAATGAAGGTTCACCAGACTGGTTCCTGGGATGGGAGGATTGTCCTATGAGGAGAGATAGAGTAGACTAGGCCTATATTCTCTAGAGTTTAGAAGAATGAGAGGTGATCTAATTGAAACATCCAAAATTCTTACAGGGCTTGACAGCGTTGATGCAGGGAGGATGTTTCCCCTGGCTGGGGAGTCTAGAACCAGGGGTCACCGTCTCAGAATAAGGGGTCGGCCATTTAGGACTGAGATGAGGAGAAATTTCTTCACTCACCGAGGGTGGTGAATTTTTGGAATTCTCTGCCCCAGAGGGCTGTGGAGGCTCAGTCATTGAGTATATTCAAGACAGAGATCGATAGATTTTTGGATATTAAGGGAATCAAGGGATATGGGGATAGTGCAGGAAAGTGGAGATGAGGTAGAAAATCAGCCATGATCTTATTGAATGGCTCGAAGGACCAAATGGCCGACTCCTGCTCCTATTTCTTATGTTCTTATGTTATTTTGGCATTTGGAGACAGCAATTTTCCAGAGCCTGCAGTCATTCTCAGGATTAAAAGGCTAGTTTTGTGTGCTTTATCTGAAGGATACGATGAAAAAAGATAGCTCAGAGGAGTGGCGACCAATCAAGTGATGTACCTGTTGGGCCTAAAGGCCAGACGTTTCGACATAGACATCGCCGCCCTAAGCGAGACCCGGTGGGCAGGGGAAGGCCAGCTCAAGGAGCAAGGCGGTGGTTACACCTTCTTCTGGAAAGGCAAACCTGAAGAAGAACGCCACCTTCATGGGGTAGGCTGCGCCATTAAAAATGAGCTAGTTGGACGTCTCAGAGACTCCCCTTGCGGAATAAACGAACGCCTCATGACTCTTCGGCTCACCCTAGCCCGGAACCAGTGCGCTACGGTCATCAGTGCGTACGCCCCAACACTGGAAGCCACAGACGAGACCAAAGAGGAATTCTACTCCAGCCTCGAACAATCCCTGTCCCGAGTCCCAGCGGGCGACAAGCTGATCCTCCTTGGCGACTTTAACGCCAGAGTTGGAAAGGACACTGACCTCTGGGGAGGTGTGATCGGCAGAGATCGGGTAGGGAAAGCCAACTCCAACGGTACCCTCCTCCTGACAAAATGCTTAGAACATGGCCTTGTCATAACCAACACTTTGTTCCGTCAGAGACAAGTACAAGGCTTCATGGCAACACCCTCGCTCCAAGCACTGGCATCTGCTGGACTACGTCATCGTCCGAGCGAGGGACCGCAAGGACATCCGCATCACCCACGCCATGACAGGAGCTGACTGACAGCCTGCGCCTCACAACCAACCTGACGACTCCCAGTGATTCAGAGATACAGGGCTGGATTTTGTCATTGGGGGCGGGTCAGGTGGTCGGTGGGTCCCACCCCTGCCTCCGATGTGAGGCGGTACAATTGAGCGATTTTGCCCTAATTGGGCACTTGATTTCCAGCGTGTGGGAACCCCTGGCCCAATGAGTCTTTTGGTCCTGAAACTCGCCTCTGATGACGTCATCTATGCAGCTGCATTTAAGGCCTGCAAGCAGCCTTGGTTCATCTTCTGCCTTACAACTTTTTTGCTGAGACTTCTGAGGGATTAGTGGTGCAAACATGGCAAGCTCAAGGCCCAAGTGCGCACCCCGCTTTGATGAGGACTCCCTCCAAGCTCTGGTGGAGGGAGCAAGAGCTCAGAAGGAAGTGCTGTTCCCTTCATCTGGGAGGAAAAAGCCTCCCCAGCAGACCAAAGCTGTGTGGCTGCAAGTGGCCCAGGAGGTGAATGCAATCTCAATGTGCAGCAGAACCTGGCTGCAGTGCAGAAAGAGGTTTCATGACCTTCTCCGCACAGGAAAGTGAGTATTACATCACCATGACCCTCAATCTGCTCCCCATCGCCTCTCATCACCAGCACTCTTCATTGCCAACCTCCTCCTCCACATCCCACTTTACCCTTACATCCCTGCACCCTTAACCATTCCCTCTCTCTCTATGTAGACATTCACTTCACTATTCGACTATGCAGCCCTCAGACTCTCCATCACTGTGATGCTATGACAACAACTTACAACACACAGGGAGGGCCCTTGGTCTTGGGACCTCACTCTATCTTTGTGTCCTTCTAAGCATCTATGCTATGGATTCTCTACACTCACTCCTTCATTCTCACTCAAACTCCACTTGTGTCCTTCATTGCAGGAAAAGAAAGCCCACAATAAGAGGGAAAGGGCGAAGACAGGAGGAGGGCCACCCTCAATAGCCCAGCTCACCAGTGCAGAGGAAGCGGCCCTGGAGATCGTGGGAGTCGAGGAGGATGCGCAAGTGGGGGACGGACAGACGGGCGCATCAGAGCAAGCTGGTGACAGAATAGTTTATCATCTCTCTCATTGACATTGCATGAGTGACTGATATTGATTCTGATGCTCTATCAGACTGACTTATGATCATCTGCACAATTCCATGTGCATGCAACATTTCTCACATGTCTTACTCTTTCCTTTACTCCCCCACAGGACCATCGACAGCCCCCCTCCCCACTGTCCAGGAGGAACAGCCTGAGCCACAAGACTCCTCAGGAGGAAGCTGCAACCTCTGAGGGCGCAGTGTCACCAGAATTAAGCGCACCCAGCACCAACGCAGAGACTCACACCTCGGTGGGACCTTCGGGAGATAGAGTAGTGTTGTCACCTGGTGTATCACAGCTCACAAGTGAGCATCAGCAGATGGTGGAGACAGGGACAGCAGTGGAGAGTCCTCGTCGGAGGGCGCAGGGCGCTCCCAGCTCGGCTCAGCTGCATGTCGACCCTGTGCCTCCGGGTCCATCCAGAAGGAGAGCGGTGCTGGAACTCCAGGGACAGGTGCAGGAGTCTCTGGCAGGTTTTGTCTCCAGGGTCGCTGCGAGTGTGGAGCGGATGGAGGAGTCCATCGCTAACGTGAGCATAGCCTTTGTGGAGGCATTGGCGCATGAACGCATCACCACGGAAAGGATGGCAGCCTCCGTGGAAAGGATGGCTACGGTAGAGGAGAGGATGGCTACGGCCATGGAGGAGCTAAGTCGCCAGAGTGTTGAAAACATGGTCATTGTTCAGAATAGACTGACATCTCTGGAGGAGCGATGGACAGTTATTGAGCAGAGAAACAAGAGCTTCATGGAAGTCCTCTGGAGTAGGACTGCCAGTTCAGAAACAGGTCCTCATGGCCCCCCTGAAGTGCAGCAAGGTGCTGTCAAGCCACTTACTAGCTCTGAAGTGGGCCTGACCCACGAGAGGGATGTTGGTGGCAGACAACAAGGAAGTGGGGGCTCCTCTCCAAGTGCTCACACTTCCATGCCACTGCGGAGCCCTCGGTCAGAGCCCCACCAGAGTCCTCACCCAACTGATATGGGCGTCTCATCGCCTGCACAGCTGCAGGAGCAGCAGACTGTTGGCGAGCCCTCACAGGCTCGCAACCCCAGAGGACGCCCGCCAAAGGTGCCGAGGCAGGAGCAGCATGTAAGTGAGCAAGGGGCCTCCACATCTGCTGAAGCCACAGGGGAAGCACCACGCAGGAGCACGCGTAAGAGGTAGCTAAAGCACAAGTAGTCACAAGGGTAGTCACTTGGGTGTTCTGTTGTGTTTAATTGTGAAATGCCATCCGTGAATTAATGTTATAAAATGACTTGATGGCAAACTGTTGAAGTTGTGGGCTGTGTCATTTCGCAAATGGGACTTCCACATTGAGGGCTCAGGGCGACTTGGAATTGTCAGTATGGTGGTCAGAGTGATAGGAAGCCATAGGTTTTTGTCCATTGTCGATGGTGTGATAAGAAGGTGCGAGCCAAATGTGTTTGATTGGGCAGCCTAAGCAAATCTGGCCAAGATCAGTGCATCCCTTGCACCCCGGGCAGCAATGTTCTCACGTGCTGCTGCCGCTGGTTGAGGCGCCTCCACAAGCGGTTCGTTGTCGCTCTCCTCCTCCTCCTCCTCGTCCTCCTCCTCATCTGAGGAGGCTATGCGATGAGCCACTTGTACCTCAGGCAGCTGCAAGCCACGATGCTGTGCCATGTTGTGAAGTGCACAGCAGACCACGATGATTCTGGAGACCCTGGCTGCTGAGTACTGCAGGACTCCACTTGATCTATCAAGGCATCTGAATCGCATCTTCAGCAAGCCGATGGTTTGCTCGATAATGGATCTGGTGGAAATGTGGCTGGAGTTGTAGCGCTCCTCAGCTTCGTTGGATGGCCTCAACAGCTTCATTAGCCACATCTTCAGGGATAGCCCTTGTCTCCAAGTAGCCATCCACAAAGTTGGTCTGTCGGACTGAAGAGCGGAGGCACATGAGACTGCCGCAGGATGAAGGAGTCATGGCAACTGCCAGGGTACTTGGTGCAAACATGCAAAATTTCCTTATTGTGGTTACACACCAGCTGCATGTTGAGGGAGTGGAAGCCCTTGCGGTTGACAAAAATATCTGGATTGTGATGGGGTGCCTTAAGGGCCACATGTGTGCAGTCTACGACGCCCCTGCACCCTTGGAAAGCCTGCCAGATTAGCAAATCCAACCGCACGCGCGGTTACACTTGCTTGATCCTTGGAGAAGTTGATGTAATTGTGCGCGTTGGCAAAGATGGCATCGGTTACCTGCATGATGCAAGTGTGTGCGGCCGCCTGGGAGATGCCGCTGATGTCTGCTGTTGATCCCTGGAATGAGCCTGAAGCAAAAAAGTTGAGTGCGGTGGTGACTTTGATGGCCACTGGTAAGGGGTGTCCACCCGCTCCTCTGGGCTCCAGGTCTTGCTGCAGCATTGCGCAGATGTCACCCACTACCTCTCGCGAAAGACTGAGCCTCCTTTGGCACTGCTGCTCAGTCATGTTGAGGTAGCTCATCCTCTGTCTGTAAACCCTGTTTTAGGGGTATCTCCTATGGCGACATCTTTCCCTGCGCTGGCGCCTTCTGGCCTGTGCAGCTTCAGGTGGGTGAGCAGCAGGTTGGTGTTCCTGCTGTTACTCCTTCTGTTGGTGCTGCTGTTGTTACGGGTTCTGCTGCTGCCGCAGCTGGTCTTTGTCCAAATGTGAGGTCCAGGAGGAAAGGAAATAAATGGTTCCCATGCTGCAGGTATATACCTCAGTTGAGGAAGCGCTCAGTCAAGGTGGGGAGAGGGGTTTCCCAGGAGGTCACAGTGGAGATGGATCTCAGCTTCAAAACTTCCAAAACAAGTAGACCTGCAAAAAGTTCTCCCAGACCTGAGAAAAGAAAGTTCTGCCACCTGCAAATGATCATTGTTGAAAACTCCTTTTTTATGGTGGAGCTGCAACTGTTAGTAAGCCATCCACTTGTGAGCCCGTCAGGATTAACTGGCGTGTTACTGGGGAGACGTGCAGCACGCGGGAAATGTGTTAAAACTCAGAAAGGCCTCTCACAAATGGCATTATAGAGGCACTTAAGTGGTTGTTAAGGGCCTTAAGGGCCTATCCCACCTCTTGGAGGTGGGACCGAAACGGGGTCTGAAAGCCCGCATTTGGGAAAGTTGCTCAGAGGTGGGATCGGAGCCCGATGCCGTTTTTGGTAACTTTCCCGCCAGACCCGCCTTCAAACCCGCCTCCTCGGGCCTGGCAAAATCCAGCCCTTAGAGTGTCCACAGCGCCTGGTCTGCACTCAAGGCCTCCATAATCAGCACCTGTGAAGAGACGCTCGGTCACTCAACCAGGAAACACCAAGACTGGCTCAACGAGAACGACCAGGAGATCCAGGAGCTAATAAGCCGCAAGCGCAAGGCATCCCTGATCTGGAATCAGCAACACAACTCGAGAGCAAGAAAGCAGCTCTACAGATGCTTGAAGGCCGAGGTCCAACAAAAAACTCGCGACCTAAAGAACAGATGGTGGGTGGAGAAAGCGCAGGAGATCCAGCAGCTAGCTGACAACCACGACATGCCTGGATTCTTTAACGCAGTCAAGACCACCTACGGCCCAAGCACCCAAGGCCCTACCCCACTGCGGGCCAAGAACGGAGAGGTACTCATCAAGGACAGAGAGGCAGTCAGTGCCCGCTGGAAGGAGCACTTCGAAGATCTCCTTAACCGAGACTCTATCTTCGACGCGAGTGTCCTCAACTCCATCCCGCAGCATGCAACCAGCCACCATCTCAGCACAACCCCAGCCCGGCAGGAGGTTGAAAAGGCCATCCGACAACTGAACAACAACAAGGCCTCAGGAGCAGATGGAATCCCCGCCGAGGCACTAAAGCATGGCAGAGAAGCACTATTGGCACGAATTCATGAACTCATTTCTCTTATTTGGAAGGAGGAGAGCATGCCAGGGGATCTCAGAGACGCCGTAATCGTGACCATCTTCAAGAAAGGTGACAAGTCTGATTGTGGTAATTACAGAGGAGTTTCCCTGCTGTCTGCCACAGGGAAAGTCATCGTAAGAATCCTCCTCAACCGTCTTCTCCCAGTGGCTGAAGAGCTCCTCCCAGAGTCGCAATGCGGATTCCGCCCACTAAGGGGCACAATGAACATGATCTTCACCGCACGTCAATTACAAAAGAAATGCAGGGAACAGCACCAACCGCTGTACATGGCCTTCTTTGATCTCACAAAGGCCTTCGACACTGTCAACCGTGAGGGATTATGGAGTGTCCTCCTCAAATTCGGCTGCCCTCAAAAGTTTGTCACCATCCTCCGCCTGCTTCATGACAACATGCAAGCCGTGATCCTGACCAACGGATCCACCACAGACCTAATTCACGTATGGACCGGGGTCAAGCAAGGCTGTGTCATCGTACCAACGCTCTTCTCGATGTTCCTTGCTGCATTGCTCCATCTCACCCTCAGTAAGCTCCTCGCTGGAGTGGAGCTAATCTACAGAACAAACGGGAAACTGTTCGACCTCCGTCGCCTTCAGTCCAGATCCAAGGTCGTCCCATCCTCTGTCATCGAATTGCAGTATGCAGACGACGCTTGCGTCTGCACACACTCGGAGGTCGAACTCCAAACCATCGTCAACACCTTCACTGAAGCGTATGAGAGCTTGGGCCTTACACTAAACATCCGTAAGACAAAGGTCCTCTATCAACCTGCCCCCGCCACACAGTACTGCTCCCCGATTATCAAAATCCACGACGAGGCCTTGGACAACGTGGACCACTTTCCATACCTCGGGAGCCTACTGTCAACAAGGGCAGACGTCGGTGACAAAGTCCAATACCACCTTCAGTGTGCCAGTGCAGTCTTCGGTTGCCTGAGGAAGAGAGTGTTTGAAGACCAGGACCTCAAACCCGGCACCAAGCTCATGGTCTACAGAGCAGTAGTAATACCCGCCCTCCTGTATGCTTCAGAGACATGGACCATGTACAGCAGGCACCTCAAAGCACTGGAGAGGTACCACCAACGCTGCCTCCACAGGATCTTGCAAATCCATTGGCAGGATAGGCGCACCAACGTCAGTGTTCTCGCTCAGGCCAACATCCCCAGCATCAAAGCTTTGACCACGCTCGATCAGCTCCGATAGACGGGCCACATCGTCTGCATGCCCGATACGAGACTCCCAAAACAAGCGCTCTACTCGGAGCTCCGACACGGCAAGAGAGCCCCAGGTGGGCAGAGGAAACGCTTCAAGGACACCCTCAAAGCCTCCCACCGACACCTGGGAATCCCTGGCCCAAGACCGCACAAAGTGGAGGAGAAGCATCCGGGAAGGCGTCGAACACCTCGAGTCTCTTCGCCGGGAGCAAGCGGAAGCCAAGCGCAAACAACGGAAGGAGCGTACGTCAACCCAAGCACCCCACCCACGTGCCCCTTCAACCACCGTCTGCCCCACCCGTGACAGAGACTGTAGGTCCCACATTGGACTCATCAGTCACCTGAGAACTCATTTTTAGTGTGGAAGCAAGTCATCCTCAGTTCCGAGGGACTGCCTAAGAGGAAATAGGCCCTTTCCACTTAATAAAATCACTGCGTAGTTTATTATCCAAAACTCTACTGCACTTTTTTTTTTTTTTTAATTACATTTTATTTTACACAGCAAATTGTGGAAGCAGATTCAATAGTAACTTTCAAAAGCGAATTGGATAAATACTTGAAGGGGAGAAAATTAGGAACATAGGAACAGGAGGAGGCCATTCAGCCCCTCGAGCCTGTTCCGCCATTCAATCAGATCGCGGCTGATCGGAAATTGCAGGGCTGTGGGGAAAGAGCAGGGGGGGAGCGGGACTAATTGGAGAGCTCTTTCAAAGAGCCGGCACAGGCACGATGGGCCGAATGGCCTCCTTCTGAGCTGTAGGGTTCGATGATTCTGTTATAAAGCTGCTTTCCAATTTACAGATTTAATTTCACACTGACCGTTATTTGGTGTCGACTGAACCTCAGCCTAAAGGGCCAATCAGATTTCAGTGGCTTTGAGAGTTACATTTACCTACAATTCAACATTTGAAATTACTTCACTGCCTGTGAAGCACTTTGGGACGTCCTGAGGACATGAAAGGTGCTATATAAATGCAAGACCGTTTATTCTTGGGGTGTTAGAGCTGAATTTCCAATTTTCCCTGAATTGGTGCAATTTATTTTCACCTTTGTCTGGATGGATTGGGCTTGTTGAGCCTGGTGTTCTTTCCCTAAATTCTGTATTACTTTCCATTAATCATCTCCAGCAAGATTGCTACGGATCATTTCAAATATGTTCCCGAGGATTACTATTAGTAGCATTACATCAGGAACAAATCACGCCACTTGTCTTTCATTGCGGATAATGCAGTCCCGTGCATTTGGGGTTAGTAAAGGCCAGACATGCTTCCTACGGATCAGGAAAGGGACCAGGAGTAATAGTTGATCACTCATTCAAGGTAGACGGGCAGAGTGCAATAGCTATTGGGAATGCAAATAAGGTGTTGAACTGCATTGCTAGGTCCAAGTACAAAACATGTAGTACTATATTTAGGATATACAAGGCTCTGGTACATTTGCAACAAAATTAATTGCCATTTGGAAAAGTATGGGCTAATAAATGAAAGCCAGCACTGTTTTGGTAAAGGCAAATCATGTTTGACTAACTTGATCGAGCTCTTTGAAGTAACAGAGAGGGCTGATGAGGGTAGTGCGGATTATGTTTTTTTTTAATATACATTAACAGGATGTGGGCATCGCTGACAAGGCCAGCATTTATTGCCCATCCCTTATTGCCCTCGAGAAGGTGGTGGTGAGCCGCCTTCTTGAACCGCTGCAGTCCATGTGGTGAAGGTGCTCCCACAGCGCTGTTAGGGAGGGAGTTCCAGGATTTTGACCCAGCGACGATGAAGGATCGCCGATATATTTCCAAGTCAGCGTGATGTGTGACTTGGAGGGGAACTTGGTGGTGGTGGTGTTCCCACGTGCCTGCTGCCCTTGTCCTTCTAGGTGGTAGAGGTGCTAGGCTGGTTTATATGAGCTTTCAAAAGGCATTTGACAAAGTATCACATAATAGACTTGTTAGCAAAATTAAAGCCGAAGGGATTAAAGGGACAGTGGCAGCTTGGATACAAATTTGGCTAAGGGACAGAAAGCAGAGAGTAGTGGTGAACGGTTGTTTTTCAGACTGGAGGGAAGTGTGCGGTGGTGTTCCCCAGGGATCGGTATTAGGACCACTGCTCTTTTTGATATATATTAATGATCTGGACTTGGGTATACAGGGCATAATTTCAAAGTTTGAAAAGGATACAAAACTTGGAAATGTAGTAAACAATGATGAAGATAGTAACAGACTTCAGGAGGACATAGACAGACTAGTGAAATGGGCAGACACATGGCAGATGAAATTTAACGCAGAGAAGTGTGAAGTTATACACTTTGGTAGGAAGAATGAGGAGAGGCAATATGAACTAAATAGTACAATTTTAAAGGGGGTGCAGGAACGGAGAGACCTGGGGGTGTGCGTACACAAATCTTTGAAGGTGGCAGGACAACTTGAGAAGGCTGCTAAAAAAACATAGAGTCCTTGGCTTTATCAATAGAGGCATGGAGTACAAAAGCAAGGAAGTTATGCTAAACCTTTATAAAACACTGGTTAGGCCCCAGCTGGAGTATTGTGGCCAATTCTGGGCACCGCACTTTAGGAAGGATGTCAAGGTATTAAAGAGGGTGCAGAAGAGATTTACTGGAATGGTGCCAAGGATGAGGGACTTCAGTTATGTGGAGAGACTGGAGAAGCTGGGGTTGTTCTCCTTAGAGCAGAGAAGGCTAAGGGGAGATTTGATAGAGGCGTTCAAAATCATGAAGGGTTTTGATAGAATAAATAAGGAGAAACTGTTTCCAGTGGCAGGAGGGTCGGTAACCAGAGGACACAGATTTAAGATAATTGCCAAAAGAACCAGAGGGGGAGATGAGAAAACATTTTTTTCCACACAGCAATTTGTTGTGATCTGGAATGCAAGGGCGGTGGAAGCAGATTCAATAGTAACATTCAAAAGAGAACTGGATAAATACTTGAAGGAAACAATTAACAGGGCTGTGGGGAAAGAGCAGGGGGTTGGGATTAATTGGACAGCTCTACCAAAGAGCCGGCACAGGCACGATGGGCCGAATGGCCTCCTTCCGCACTGTACCATTCTACGATCTGCACTGGGAGTATTGTGTCCACTTTTAGTCCCCACACAGGGCGAAGGATATGCAATCTCTAGAGAAGATCCACATTAGGGCAGCCAAGATATTACCTGATTATAGTCCAACAGCTTTATTTGAAATCACAAGCTTTCGTGTTGTGCGACTTCTCACATTTGTCCACCCCAGTCCAACACCGGCATCTCCACATCAAAGATATTACCTAACCTTCGAGTTTTTAGCTATGAGGGCTGGCTTCAAGAGTCAGGGTTAATGCAGGCTTAGAAGGGATAGGACTGAGGATTTGGACTTGGTCTGGTTGGATGAGTTATTTGAAATCGATAAGGAGAATAAGACTAGAGGGCGTGAATTAGGCACAGAGTTAAGTTAGATTCCAGGAAGTAGTTCTTTTCAGAGAGGCATCACCCTCCGAAACTGACTTCTGAAATTGGCTATGGACTTGCTGCAGTCCTTTTAAAGGGGAACTTGACATATTCCCGAGTGAAGAGGCCATTCCCAGATAAACAATCATTAGTTTGCTGGGATTATGAGTGGCTTTGGGGCTATAAAAGTCTCCTGGACCCTCCCCTGTTTGCCTTGGATTTCAAGCCTTGGTTCAACGGTAATACTTTCACCGCTAGAGTCAGAAGGTCGTGGGTTCAAACCCCACTCCAGAGACTTGAGCCCATAACCGAGGTTGAGACGCCAATGCAGCACTGAGGGAGTGCTGCACTGTCAGAGCAATTCTTTCGGATGAGACGTTAAATCTAAATCGAGGCCTTATCTTCCCTCTCAGGCGGATGTTGAAGATCGCATGGCACTATTGGAAGATGAGCAGGGAAGTTCACCCAGTGTCCTGGCCAACATTAATCGCTCAACCAATGCCTAAAACAGATTATCTGGTTATGAGTTAGTCAGCCATTGCTGTTTGTGGGACCTTGCTATGCGCAAAGTGGTAGCGACTTTTACCTACAATTCAACATTTGAAATTACTTCATTGCCTGTGAAGCACTTTGGGATGTCCTGAGGACATGAAAGGTGCTATATAAATGCAAGACCGTTTATTCTTTGGGGTGTTAGAGCTGAATTTCCAATTTTCCCTGAATTGGTGCAATTTATTTTCACCTTTGTTTGGATGGATTGAGCCTGATGTTCTTTTTGTAAATTCTGGATCACTTTCCATTAATCCTGCCCACAATTTTAAAGCTAACTCGGCCTTTCAATTTCAGATAACTCACATGAAACAAAGGTTTGCACAGGTTAAATTTAGATTCTTACTTACACAATCAGTGAAGGGGCTTTCTTCTTCAACTGAAACAAAGAAAACATGAATCAGTCAATAATTCGCTCACACCTGTTTGATTAGTTCACAGTTAAGAGGAAAAATGGTTCTCAATTTTTACTTCAACTTTAAGATTTGAAAAGTTGAACATAAGAAATAGCAGCAGGAGTAGGGTCATACGGCCCTCGAGCCTGCTCCGCCATTGAATAAGATCATGACTGATCTTCGACCTCAACTCCACTTTCCCGCCCAATCCCCATATCCCTTGATTTCCCTTAGAGTCCAATAATCTAGTGATCTCAGTCTTGAATACACTCAACAATTCAGCCTCCACAGCCCTCTGGGGTCGAGAATTCCAAAGATTCACAACCCTCTGAGTGAAGAAATTCCTCCTCATCTCAGTCCTAAATGGCCGACCCCTTATCCTGAGACTGTGACCCCTGGTTCTAGACTCCCCAGCCAGGGGAAACATCCTCCCTGCATCCACCCTGTCAATCCCCCTCAGAATCTTATATGTTTCAATGAGAGTTTGGGAAATGTTAGAAAAACATATATAGAAACAAAAAATAACAACAGAAAATGCTGGAAATACTCAGCAGGCCTGGGCAGCATCCGTGGAGAGAGAAACAGAGTTAACGTTTCAGGTCTGGGACCCTTCATCAGAACTGGAAAAAGCTGGAGATGTAACAGATATTAAGCAGGTGCAGAGACAGGGGGGGGGGGGGGTTTAGGAGGGGAGGAAGGAATTGAAAGAACATACTGTGCTTATGTAATGGCAGGAAAGATATATAGAAACAATATTGGTCAACAGTTGTGTAATTGTTTGACCCATAAAGCAGATTGTACAACATTAATTTGATTGCAGCATCATCCCATGACACAATGATCACCACCTACACACAATGTTGAAAACCTTGTGTAAAGGCACACACTTCCTGTCCACAGCCTTAATTCCTCTTGTCACGCATTTGGTCCTTTGTCTGTCAACATTTCCCATTCAATGTTGCGACATCAATTGCTAGAGACTCTGGCCACTAGTCGGCTCTGTGGAGAGAGCTTCTGAAGTAAAGAAAGAAGGACTCGCATTTCTATAGCGCCTTTCATATTCTCAGGACATCCCAAAGCGCTTTACAGCCAATGAAGTACTTTTTAAATGTGGTCACTGTTATTCGTCAACTGAATGTGGGCAACACCACGGGCAATTCATCCATCTTTAAAAACTTTCAGCTGGAAATTCGTTTGCCTCAAAAAACGGGTGCAGGGATCGCAATGCAGGATCAACCCGCGCCCGTTCAAAGTAATGCAGGCAGCACGCTAACTTTGTACTGCCTGCTGATTAACATGATTGTGGCGTTCAGCCCAGCGCTGAACGCGCTGTTGAGTGGCTGAACGCTCAGCAGGGTGCCCAAGTTCGTGAGAGGCTTTTTTTAAAAATTCATTCCTGGGATGTGGGCGTCGCGTGCAACGCCAGCATTTACTGCCCATTCCTAGTTGCCCTCGAGAAGGTGGTGGTAAGCCGTCTTCTTGAACCGCTGCAGTCCGTGTGGTGAAGGTGCTCCCACAGTGCTGTTAGGGAGGGAGTTCCAGGATTTTGACCCAGCGACGATGAAGGAACGGCCGATATACTTCCAAGTCAGGATGGTGTGTGACTTGGAGGGGAACTTGCAGGTGATGGTGTTCCCATGCGCATGCTGCCCTTGTTCTTCCAAGTGGTAGAGGTCGCGGGTTTGGGAGGTGCTGTCGAAGAAGCCTTGGCGAGTTGCTGCAATGCATCTTGTAGATGGTACACACTGCAGCCACGGTACGCCGGTGGTGGAGGGAGTGAATGTTTAAGGTGGTGGATGGGGTGCCAATCAAGCAGGCTGCTTTGTCCTGGATGGTGTCGAGCTTCTTGAGTGTTGTTGGAGTTGCACTCATCCAGGCAAGTGGAGAGTATTCTATTACACTCCTGACTTGTGCCTTATAGATGGTGGAATGGCTTTGGGGAGTCAGGAAGTGAGACACTCGCCACAGAATACCCAGCCTCTGACCTGTTCTTGTTGCCACAGTATTTATGGGGTTGGTTCAGTTAAGTTTCTGATCAATATTGACACCCAGGATGTTGATGGTGGGGGATTTGGCAATGGTAATGCCTTTGAGTGTCAAAGGGTGGTGGTTAGACTCTCGCTTGTTGGAGATGGTCATTGACTGGCACTTGTGTGGCGCAAATGTTACTTGCCACTTATCAGTCCAAGCCTGAATTTCGTCCAGGTCTTGCTACATGCGGGCATAGACTGCTTAATTATCTGAGGAGTTGAGAATAAAACCGAACACTATGCAATCATCAGCAAATATCCCCACTTCTGACCTTATGATGGAGGGAAGGATATTGATGAAGCAGATGGTTGGGCTTAGGACACTGCTGTGAGGAACTCCTGCAGCGATGTCCTGGGGCTGAGGTGATTGGCCTCCAATAACCCCAACCATCTTCCTTTGTGCTAGGTATGACTCCAGCCAGTGGAGAGTTTTCCCCCTGAATCCCATTGACCTCAAATTTACTAGGGCTCCTTGATGCCAGACTCGGTCAAATGCTGCCTTCATGTCAAGGGCAGTCACGTTCACCTCACCTCTGGAATTCAGCTCTTTTGTCCATGTTTGGATCAAGGTTGTAATGAGGTCTGGAGCCGAGTGGTCCTGGCGGAACCCAAACTGAGGATCGGTGAGCAGGTTACTGGTGAGTAAGTGCCGCTTGATAGCAATGTCAATGACACCTTCACATTACTTTGCTGATGATTGAGAGTAGACTGATGGGACGGTAATTGGCCGGATTGGATTTGCCCTGCTTTTTGTGGACTGGGCAGTTTTCCACATTGTCGGGTAGATGCCAGTGTTGTAGCCGTACTGGAACAGCTGGGCTACAGGCGCGGTTAGTTCTGGGACACAAGTCTTCAGCACGACAGCCGGGATGCTGTCGGGGCCCATAGCCTTTGCTGTATCCAGTGCGCTCAGCTGTTTCTTGATATCACGTGGAATGAATCGAATTGTCTGAAGACTGGCTTCTGTGATAGTGGAGACCGGAAGAGAATGCCGATATGGATCATCCACTCGGCACTTCTGGCTGAAGATGGTTGCAAATGCTTCAGCCTTGTCTTTTGCACTCGTGCTGGGCTCCGCCATCATTGAGGATGGGGATATTCATGGAGCCTTCTCCTCCCGTTAGTTGTTTAATTGTCCATCACCATTCACAACTGGATGTGGCAGGACTGCAGGGCTTTTATCTGATCCATTGATTGTGGGATTGCTTAGCTCTGTCTATAGCATGCATGTAGTCCTGTGGTGCAGCTTTCCCTGGTTGGCACCTCATTTTTAGGTATGCCTGGTGCTGCTCCTGGCATGCTCTTCTGCACTCCTCATTGAATCAGGATTGGTCCCCTGGCTTGATGGTAATGGTAGAGTGAGGGATATGCCAGGCCATGAGGTTACAGATTGTGGTGGAATACAATTCTGTTGCTGCTGATGGCCCACAGCGCCTCATGGATGCCCAGTTTTGAGCTGCTAGATCTGTTCTGAATCTATCCCATTTAGCACGGTGGTAGTGCCACACAACACGATGGAGGGTGTCCTCAGTGTGAACATGGGACTTCGTCTCCACAAGGACTGTGCAGTGGTCATTGCTACCAATGCGGTCATGGACAGATGCATCTGCGACAGGTAGATTGGTGAGAGAACCCTGATGTTGGTTCTCTCACCACCTGCCACAAGTCCAGTCCGGCAGCTATGTCCTTCAGGACTTGGCCAGTTCGGTCAGTAGTGGTGCTACCGAGCCACTCTTGGTGATGGACATTGAAGTCCCCCACCCAGAGTACATTCTGTGCCCTTGCTACCCTCAGTGCCTCTTCCAAGTGGTGTTCAATATGGAGGAGTACTGATTCATCAGCTGAGGGAGGGTGGTAGGTGGTAATCAGCAGGAGGTTTCCTTGCCCATGCTTGACCTGAAGCCATGAGACTTCATGGAGTCTGGAGTCAATGTTGAGGACACCCAGGCCACTCCCCTCCGACTGTATACCACTGTGCCACCACCTCTGGTGGGTCTGTACTGCTGGTGGGACAGGACAAACCCAGGGATGGTGATGGAAGTCTGGGACGTTGGCTGAAAGGTACGATTCTATGAGTATGAGTATGACTATGTCAGGCTGTTTGCTTGACTAGTCTGTGGGACAGATCTCCCAATTTTGGCAGATGTTAGTGAGGAGGACATTGCAGGGTCGACTGGGCTGGGTGTGCCGTTGTCAGTGCCTAGGTTGATGCCAGGTGGTCCGTCCGGTTTTATTCTTGTTGTTGTTTTTCGTAGCGGTTTGTTACAATTGAGTGACTTGCTAGGCCATTGCTGTGGGTCTGGAGTCACATATAGGCCAGGTCAGGTAAGGACGACAGATTCCCTAAAGGACATTAGTGAACCAGATGAGTTTTTACGACAATCCGATAGTTTCATGGTCACCATTACCGATACTAGCTTTTTATTCCAGATTTATTTAATTAACTGAATTTAAATTCCCCAGCTGCCGTGGTGGGATTTGAACTCACGTCTACTGGATCAGTAGTCCAGGCCTCTGGATTACTAGTCCAGTAACATAACCACTATGCTACCGTTCCCGTAAAGTGTAGCCCCAAAGAGCTGGATGCTAGTATCAATTAAAGCTAGCCTGCACTTCTTAAAGGCAGTCTGTGCCTCTGAAAGGAGAGGTGCATTCTGCCTGCAGCAGGTGATTGAACTGGCTGGGGAACAGAGTCAGAGTAGCAAAAAGGACTACTGATGCCACAACAGGGGAGAGAGCATGCTCCAAGGTTCTCCAATGCAGCACTGGTGGCCTTGGTGCAGGAGGTGAACACGAGGAGAGAGGTTTCCACAGGGGGCCAGGAGGCCCTCCAAGCAAATGCGCAAAAGGCAATGGGAGCAGATAGCCGTCGTGGTCAATGCTAGCAGTGTAGCCCCGAGGACATGGACGCAGTGTAGGTAGAAGTTTAATGACCTCACACAAGTGGACAAGGTCAGTGAATTCATCTTCAAATGCCATATCCCACCAGCTGTACCACTAGCCTCACACACTGCTCAATGCTCCACACCCCATCACTCACCTACCAACAGTCTCTACCAAACACGACTCATGCCTCACATTCACAGCTTTACCTCACCCTCACACACTTACCACTGCTGCAAACCTCACACCCAAATCTCGCAGCTTGCACACACCGTCAGCTATGGCAGGCATATCATCCAAACACATTGCACCACACTCACTGACACACTTCCCTTTCTCTTGCAGGACAAGGTGGCTCACAACCGGAGGCAGCAGGACCTAACCGGCAGCACGCCTGCATAACCTGACCCTGATGGAGGAGACAGTACTGGGCATTATTTGGAGGGCCATCGCTGAGCCAGCGGTGGAGCTGAAACAATAAAAGATGACGGTATCCTCATACGTAATCCTCCTTCTCACATCCCACAATCTCATCTGACTTACAAGCTGCACATGGTGTGTGCACGCATCTCTTGCTTTGCCCCTGCCCTCATCTCAACCTTACACTTGTGCCTTTCTCCTTTCAGATAGCTAAGAACTGCCACCTGGCCAGGCACTGGTGGTGGAGCATGAAATTGAAGAGCACCAAGGCACTGATGATGAAGACACAGCACCGTCAATCGATTTCACACTCGCAGCCACCAGCTCAGATATTGACACTCCGCGTACTTTAGAGGATAGGTTAGAGGCGGGATCTGCACGTGGTGAGACACCGGGCACGAGTGGCCTGCAGCCAAGACAGGGGAAAGGGGTAGCGCAGGTGCCAGCTCCCCGGAGGACGAAGTTGCACATGAGTTCTACTGCAGAGGACTCAAATGAGGACTCTGATGGGGTGGCCTACAGAGGAACGCTGATGGGTATGCACAGAAATGCTTGGTGCATTGGCAGGCCTGCCAGAAAGCTTGAGTGCAATGTCAAGCAGCATGGAGGAGTCCGGCACCAACCTTGCACAGGGCTTTGTGCAGAGCTTGGAGCCCATGATTTCCAGCACAGAAGTGATGGGTAACTCCAGTAGCGCACTTGTGGACCCAACCATGATGCAGCGTCTGATGGCTGATATCTCAGCTTCCATTGCAGCACAAGCCACCAAACACCGGAGTGCTGCAGTGGAAGCTCAGACTTCTGTCATGCAAGCTCAGAATGCTCTCATGCAGGCTCAGCTTGCTGCCATGTCTTCTTCTTGAACCGCTGCAGTCCTCGTGGCAATGGTGCTCCCACCGTGCGAGGGACTTCCAGGATATTGACCGAGCAACAATGAAGCAACGGCAGGGACTGATGTCCAAGCCAGGATGAGGTGTGACTTGGAGGTAAAGTTAAAGGCAATGGTGTTCCCATGATGCTGCTTCTCTTGTACTTCTCAGAGGTTATGGGGCTACCAGGTATCAAAAGTAAGCTTGGCGAGTAGCTGCAGCGCATCTGTAGATTGTACACACTGCAGCCACAGTGCGCCGGTGGTGCAGGGGATGGATACTGAGTCCAGCGGCAGGGACGGCAATCAAGAAAACTGCTCTGTTCTGAATGATGCCGAGCTTGAGTGTTACTACAAGTGCACCCAACTGAGCGAGTGGGGAGCATTCCATTGCACTCCTGACTTGAGCCTTATAGGTGGTGGACAATCTAGCAGGAATGACATTTTATATATATTCAGGTGCTCAGTATCCTCACTTGTATCAGAAGGGTGTAACATATAAAATAACTTGCCATTTTGACTTAATTTCAATAAGGGGAAAAATACTGGGCTACCTTGCATTTATTTTCAGCTTGAAGCAGACATGAGGCTTATTTTGTAACTTGCTACAGCCATTGTTTTGCAATACATTAACTGACAAACACCAAGTACAAAATTACAGAAGTTACGCTGAACCTTTATAAAGCACTGGTTAGGCCACAACTGGAGTATTGCATCCAGTTCTGGTCACCACACTTTAGGAAGGATGTGAAGGCCCTTGAGAGGGTGCAGAGGAGATTTACCAGAATGGTTCCGGGGATGGGGGATCTCAGTTACAAGTACAGGCTGGAGAAGCTGGATTTGTTTTCATTAGAGCAAAGGAGGTTGAGGGGTGATTTGATAGAGGTGTACAAGACTATGACGGGTTTGGACAGGCTAGACGGGGAAAGGCTGTTCCCACTAGTTGATGGTACAAGGACTAGGGGACACAGATTTAAGGTTTTGGGCAAGAGATACAGGGGGGATGCGAGGAAAGATTTTTTTTACGCAGCGAGTGGGAAGGACCTGGAACTCGCTGCCAACAGAAGTGGTGGAAACGGAGACACTCAATGTTTTCAAGGGGGGACTGGATCGGCACTTAAGGGAAATAAACTTGCAGGGCTACGGGGATAGAGCGGGGGGAATGGGACTGACTGGATCGCTCTACAGAGAGCCGGCGCAGACTCGATGGGCCGAATGGCCTCCTTCTGTGCCGTTATGACATGCTCACACACAGCACAGAAAAGAAACAGCAGCAAGCTCCCTCAATGGCTGAGAGGGTGAATTTACTGTGCCACATGAATCAGAAGATCCCAGTTTCAGTTCCCAGTCCGTGCTGAGGTGATCTCACCCAGGGCAGCACTTGAGATGATGCACATGCCTCAATCCCCATGGGTTAGGAAGGACTATATAAAAAAAAAATTGGAGCCAAGCCAAAAGAGGGAGGGATTAGCTGGGCTGACCAAAAGCTTGGTCAAAAAGGTCAGGATTTTAAAAGGAAGGTCTTAAAGGAGGAGGTAGAGAGGCAGAAGGCTTGAGAGAGAGAATTCCAGACCGTGTGGCCTAGGCAGCTGAAAGCACAGTGGCCAACGGCAGGGAGAAGGTGGGGGTGGTCACATGATGCCAGAGTTGAAAGGACAGACAGTTCTGGAGGAGGAAGGGTGAGGCCATGGAGGGATTTAAAGTTGAGGTGTTGGGGGGGTTCAGGAGTCATTGTAGGTCATTAAGAACAGGGGTGATGGTGAAGGATAGGATACGGAAAGTGGAGTTTTTGGATGAGCTGAAGTTTAACGATGGTGGGGGATGGGAGTCCAGCCCAGGGAGCATTGGAATAGTAAAAGTCATAGACAAAGGCATGGATGAGAGGCTCCAGTGGCAGATGGGCTGAGATAGGGATGGAAGTGGGCAATGTTGGAGGCAGATGTAGTTGTGATGGAGAAATATGTGGTCACAAGCTCAGTTCAGGATCACATAGGATGCTGGTGTTGCGAGCAATCTGGTTCAGCCTGAGACAGTGGGTTGGGGAGAGGTGATGGGCTCGGTTTTCCCAATGTTTAACTAGGGGGAATTGCGGCTCATCCAAGACTGGATGTTAGACAAGCAATCTGACAGCATAGAGGCAATGGAGGGTGAGGAATGTGGTGGAGAGGTCGAACTGGGTGTCGGCACCGTAAATGACAAAGCTGACGTCACGTCTGATGATGTTGCAAGGGACAGCATGTAGATGGGGAAGAGGAGGGGGCCAAGGACATATGCTTGGGGGGAGATGGGAAGGGAAGCCATTTCTGGAGATGTTCTGGCTACAATTGGATAGGCAAGAGTGGAACCAAGAGCAATCTCACTGAGCCAAACAATGCAGGAGTGGCGTTGGAGGAGGACGGTGTAGCCAACCATGTCAAAGTCTGCAGAGGGGTCAAGGAGAGATAATATACCATGGTCATAGTCACAGGGCATGCCACTCATGACTTTGGTTCGGGCTGTTTCGGTGCTCTGGGAGGGGTGGAAATCTGATTGGGGAGATTCAAACACAGAGATGCGGGAGAGATGGGCACAGATCTGTGAGGCGACAATACGTTGAAGAACTTGAGAGAGGATAGGGAAGTTGGAATTGAAATTTACATAACTGGGGGCCAGTGGCGTTGGTGCATCAAAATCCTGGGAGTTATGCTCCCAGTGCACCGGGGTAACTCAGAATGAGATAAATGAGGTATATCTGTTGCTAAGAACAGTTGAGACTGGCAGATAAAAGTGAGGAACGTGTTAGTCTGAAGTTTGCAGACACTTTGGAGCTGGGAAAGAGCTTTGAGAGAGTTCTTTGTTTTTTCACCTGGACATTGCTGGTCTTGCCTCCTACTGCCAGTGGGGGGAGGGGGGGACTGTGAGACCACGGGGAGACTTTTGTTGCCAACCACTGAGGTTCTAAGGTTCAGGTATGGGATTCCGAGTGAGTATTTCTTTTGATTGCCGAGGAGCAGAAGAGGATGGAAGAGTGAGGGAACAGATGAGGAGGATGCTGCCTCCAAAATATTACACCCACCACCCAAAAATTTTTTTTACAGGCCAAGCAGATCCTATGAACATGCTCACGAGGAGCTCTGTTAGAAGAATGCGCTTTACTGAAGCAATAGGAGAGCTGTATGTATGAAGATCTGCAGCAAGGTCATCGGCCCGGACAGCTCTGTCTGTGGCTGTGAAGGGCACGACTCAACTTTTATGCCACCGGGTCTTTTCAGGCAGCCACGGGAGATCTGTAATATCAGCTAGGGTAGTGTTCCAGGCATGTATCTGTCAGGTGGCCGACACGTTTCAGGAGAGCTGAGAAATTCACAGCAACGCTGCAGCAAGATACGGCCATGCAGCTTTATGAGTTTACTGGCTTCCTCATAGGGCAGGGTGCATAAGATGAAACCCACGTTGCTTTGCGAACACCTACAATTAACCCCCCCACCCTACAACTTCCTTAATAGAAAGGGTTACCACTCACTCAACTCCCAGGTTGTGTGCGACAAATACAACATGCAAGGAATCCACCACATCAACACGAGATTTGCTGCAAGCTGCCATGATCGATTTGTCCTTGGGAATTCTGCTCTCCCTTGAGCTCTGCAAACAAGTTCACTATGCTTCCAATTTCCACCCTTCCCTCACCTTCACATGGTCCATCTCCGACTCTTCCCTTCCCTTCCTCGACTTCTCCGTCTCCATCTCTGGGGATAGGTTATTGACTAACATTCACTACAAGCCCACTGACTCCCACAGCTACCTGGACTACACTTCCACCCACCCCGCCTCCTGTAAGGACTCTATTCCATTCTCCCAGTTTCTCCGTCTCCGCCGCATCTGCTCTGATGATGCCACCTTCCATACCAGTGCTTCCGACATGTCTTCCTTTTTCCTCAACCGAGGATTCCCCTCTACCGTGGTCGACACGGCCCTCGACCGTGTCCGTTCTATCTCCCGCACTTCTGCCCTCACCCCTGCCCCTCCCTCCCGGAACCACGATAGAGTTCCCCTTGTCCTCACCTTTCACCCCACCAGCCTCCACATTCAACGGATCATCCTCCGCCATTTCCGCCACCTCCAGCGTGATCCCACCACCAAACGCATCTTCCCCTCACCTCCCCTTTCAGCATTCCGCAGGGACCCGCTCCCTCCGCGACACCCTAGTCCACTCCTCTACCACCCCCAGCACCTTCCCGTGCAAGCGCAGGAGATGGAACACATGCCCTTATACCTCCCCTCTTCCCACTGTCCAGGGCCCCAAACACCCCTTCCAGGTGAAACAGCGATTTACTTGTACTTCCTGCAATTTAGTATACTGTATTCGCTGCTCACGGTGTGGTCTCCTCTACATTGGGGAGACCAAACGCAGATTGGGTGACCGCTTTGCGGAACACCTCCGTTCAGTCCGTAAGGGGGACCCCGAGCTCCCAGTCGCCTGTCACTTTAATTCACCGCTTCACTCCCACTCTGACCTCACCGTCCTCGGCCTATTACACTGTTCCACGGAAGCGCAGCGTAAGCTCGAGGAACAGCACCTCATCTTTCGTTTAGGCACGCTACAGCCGAGTTCAACAATTTTAGATCATAACCTTAGCCCCAATCACATTTATATTTTATTTTTTCATCCACCCTTTTATTTGCCCCCCCCCTTTTTTTTCCCTCCTAGAAGCTGGCAGCTGTCCTTCATTCTGCCAGTGGATTTCACACTTCTTTCAGCCTTAACCTGTCACATTAACACCACCTCTTGCCTTGAATATCTCTTAATGTCTCTTAATCTCTCCTTTAGTTCTTTCATCCCCTCCCCCTTTTCCCAGCTTTATCCTTGCCTTAAATCTATTTGATTTCCGGCTGTTTCCAGTTCTGACGAACGGTCATCGACCTGAAACGTTAACTCTGTTTCTCTCTCCACGGATGCTGCCTCGCCTGCTGAGTTTTTCCAGCGTTTTCTGTTGTTATTTAAGATAATCTTGTGAATGGATAGCTTGTGAGTGGCAAGGCCTACCCTTTCTGCCATGGATAACGACCCCTAAGAATTGCAAGAACAGCTGAGAAGAACAACAGGGCATTCTACCAGAGGTCATAAAAGGGTTCGTTTGCTGCCTTGATAGGTCAGGAGGTGCTCTGCAACATGCCCCAGATCGTGTGTCCTGCATAGCTGGTGCTTGCTGTGCCCTACACAACTTTGTCATCGAAAAAGGCATGGAAATGGGCATTTCTGGAGAGGTGGTCCTAGCTTCTTCGGAGACAGAACATGAAGAAGAGTATCAAGCGGACCAGGTGACTGCTGCAAGGGGCATCAGAGCGGAACTGATCACTGATGGGTTCTCATCTGCTAAACATAGTATATCTTTGTCACAATTCCCATTATGCCTGCTCTCTGACCTTCAAAACAAAGGACAAATCCTTCAATCCAGTAACCATTCTTTAAAATCACTTATTTAGCCCCACATGACCACGCATTTGACTGAATAAAAGTCAGCGTGAAATAACTACACCCTTTCCTGCATGATTCTAATCTCCATAAATAACAAAGCACAACACACGTGTACAATCTCCTTTAATGGAAGGAACTCCAAAGTGACCTTAAGCCGAGCTATTCTTTCCTCACACCATGATTCCCAGGTGTCTAAACGTACCTTTCTTTCTAGTGTTTCTCCCAGGGCCGGTATCATAAGAGGTGGTTGGCTTCTCCTGTGCTACAAAAGGCTCATAGGATTTCGGTGGCCCTCCTCTCAAGAGAGCTTGTTCCTGGGAAGGGAGCCATTGCTGGCGACATCACTGAAGCTTCTACCTGGGCCGTCTGGTGTTGCCTCCTACGTGCCATTGGCATAGTGTTCTGAGGGAGAAATCCAGACCCTACTAGCATGTGCTCCTGACCTGAGAAACTGCAGTATCAGGCAAGTAACCTCCAGCTGTTGCCACTCCACTGCGCCCTGGATTTGTGTTCCCACTGATCATCAGGGTGCCTGGTCTAATGGCAGCTATCAAATCCTCGGAGACAGCATCATGCATTGTGGCCGCCTATTTTCTCCCCTTCTGCCACCAGAGCTGCAGTCTGTATTTTCGTGGAGACTGGTCCAGATTCCAATAAAGCTGCCATACACCCCATTCATGTCTGCATTGAGGAAAAAGGTTCCCTGATGCTTCCGCAAAGGAGAGCTGTAGGCTCGAGTCACACCTGTCAGGTGCCGCACTTCCTCAGACATCGACATATTTAGGGTTTGGGTTAGGGTAATCAAGGGATATGGGGATAGTCCAGGAAAGTGGACATGAGGTAGAAGATCAGCCATGATCTTACTGAATGGCGGAGCAGGCTCGAAGGGCCAAATGGCCTACTCCTGCTATTTCTTATGTTCTTAAGTCTCAGAGCCTGCACATGCTGCTTAAGTACCCACGAGGTCTGGGTCTCATATTCTGAAGCCGTGGGTAGCCTTCAACTCGGCCCGAGTTGGGAAGGTGGCACATCCTCATTCACTCCCAAGCTCAGTCGTGCACGGTGAATCGTCTAATGCCACATCCTCACTAACGCTATCCAATTCCCCTTGGGTGGAAATTATCGGAGCTGGTGTGTGGTAGTGAGAAAGCAAGCGGAGGCAGGGGATAAAATTGAGGGGGTTATGGCAGAGGAACGCAGGGCAGGATCTTGCTTCGGGGGCACTTGCGTGGCCTTGCCCTCTGTATCCTCTTTCTCGTTGTCACCCGCTAGGAAAAATTTCCCTCCCTCCTGTTCATCCTCAAAATCCTCTGCCCCTCCCCTGCTGTGGGAGCATAAGTCCTTTGGAATTAAAGAGACAGGGAAGGGCGTGAAAGCTTTTGGCTGTGTGCCGCTTTGCAGGGAAGCTGCGGCGTGTACCCACTGCCTGCTTTGGCCCACCGATTTCACCATCTGCCCTGGCTAGAGCAGAGTGCCTCCCCAGCAGCCCCATGACCTTCTCCTTGTAGGGAAGTCAGCTCTCGGATGTCTGGAACGTCCCCTGCCTCTTGCAGGCATTGTGCGCAAGATTGGGTGAATTAGGTCAGTGTTTCTCAAACTGGGGTCTCAGAGACCTTAGGTAATTTCAAGCCTGCCCCTCCTTGTAAAACCGACAGATTCAGCTCTTGCGAATTATTCTCAGCAGCTGGGCCCAGCTCCTCACAGAGGCCCGCAGCTCTCACTCACTTTGCAACGAGCAGCGCTCCCTGCCGGTCGAGCCGATTCCTCTCCCTGGCGCCACGAGACCCTGCGCCATCCTCCCGACACGTGATCAGAGCGCCTGCGGGTTGCCTTTCAAACACGTGCCTGAACGTGTTCACGCAAACACTTAGCGCAGCTGTTACGGAACTTGCCAGTGGGGCAGTGTGGCGGTGAGTCGTGCTTCCGGCAGCATCCCAGCATGTGCACGGGTGCTCCTGCCCTCACTCACCTTGTCCACCCTGCTGACGCCTTTAAAAACTGTCCAGCACTAACTGGCTAATAGTGGCCGTCTGTTGCTGCGGAGTACCCAGAATTGGTGAGAGAAGCAGGCACACCCATCTCATCAATAACTGCAAGTAAATACCCGTTTTCTTAAAAGCATTATTAAAACACTCTCTGCATGCAGCACTTTCATGTTATGCGTATTATATGGTCTTATAATTTAGATGGGGGGTCCGTGATTTGAAAAGGGGTCCTTCAACCAAAGTAGTTTGAGAGCCACTGAATTAGGTGAAGGCTAGCATTTGAACATAAGAATTAGGAGCAGGAGTCAGCCATTTGGCCCCTCGAGCCTGCTCTGCCATTCAATAAGATCATGGCTGATCTTCTATCTCATCTCCACTTTCCCGCACTATCCCCATATCCCTCGATTCCCTTAATATCCAAAAATCTATCGGTCTTGAATATACTCAACGACTGAGCCTCCACAGCCCTCTGGGGTAGAGAATTCCAAAGATCCACCACCCTCTGAGTGAAGAAATTTCTCCTCATCTCAGTCCTAAATGGCCGACCCCTTATTCTGAGACGGTGACCCCTGGTTCTAGACTCCCCAGCCAGGGGAAACATCCTCCCCGCATCAACGCTGTCAAGCTCTGTAAGAATTTTGGATGTTTCAAGGAGATCACCTCTCATTGAAACATTTGCGGGATGTATCCCACGTGGCAGCAGGTAGCTGATGCCATGGTTCTGCCGGTATCGCCCTGTTGAAGTGGAGGATGGGGGTCGGAAAGTGGTGTGTGCAAGTAATTACTGTTGGGGGGAAAACGGAAACAGAAGAACCCAAGTTAGTGTCTGCCAAGTTAAGGTGATCTTATTGAAACATAAGATTCTGAGGGGGCTTGGCAGGGAGGACGTTTCCCTCGTGGGGGAATTTAGAACTAGGGGGCATAGTTTCAGAATAAGGGGTCGCCCATTTAAGACGGAGATGAGGAGGAATTTCTTCTCTCAGAGGGTCGTGAATCTTTGGAATTCTCTGCCCCAGAGAGCTGTGGCGGCTGAGTCATTGAATATATTCAAGGCGGAGATAGACAGATATTTGAGCTACAGGGGAGTCAAGGGTTATGGGGAGCGGGTGGAAAAGTGGAGTTGAGGCCAAGATCAGATCAGCCATGATCTTATTGAACGGCGGAGCAGGCTCGAGGGGGCAAATGGCCGACTCCTGCTCCTATTTCTTGTGTCCTTAATCACAGCACCATGTGAAGCATTACGTGTGCAGCTATTAATTTTACAGCTTGAACAGTGTGTTGTTGCACATGGTGCCAGTGAAAGAAATGGGAGATGGGCCAGTGTGTTACCTTGCCTACCCTTGTCAGGTCATTGCAGCATTGCTCTGCAGTTCTGGGGGGGTTGGGGGGCGGGGGGGGAAATGAGAGAGGCGGCAGTGCCACTGTCACCTCCCACAACATGGCACGCGAGACACTTTTTTTTTTGCGGCTTGTTCCCACGGAGATCTAGCAATCTTCCGCCATCTCAGCCAGGAGTGCCTGAAGGTCGGTCGTGTTGGAATTGTCTGCTCTTCCTTTCAGCCTCCTGGCAATTCTCTGCTCCCTTCATTGAGTACCTCTGCCAGGTCCTGCACTTCAAGACATTCTTTTAAAAAGTGGTACAATAATCACACTGGAGCCATCCAATACAGCAACTTGACACACCACTCACTGAGCCAAGTACTTTCTGACCTACTCGCCGCTCCCCAGATTGCTGCTGTAATATTCAGCCAGTGTTGGCTTTTTAACGGCTGCATTTTGATTTACAAACTCCCTCCCCCCGGCACG
The DNA here is from genome assembly GCA_030390025.1 of Squalus acanthias. NCBI lineage: Eukaryota > Metazoa > Chordata > Chondrichthyes > Squaliformes > Squalidae > Squalus > Squalus acanthias. The sequence continues at coordinate 1,642,450 of JASTWF010000041.1, forward strand.
GTACTTCCATTTTACATGGATTAAGAGGAACTGATAGGGTAGATAGAGAGAAACTATTTCCGCTGGTTGGGGAGTCTAGGACTAGGGGGACATAGCCTAAAAATTAGAGCCAGGCCTTTCAGGAGTGAAGTGAGGAAACACTTCAACACGCAAAGGGTGGGAGAAGTTTGGAACTCTCTTCCGCGAACAGCAGTTGATGCTGGGTCAATTGTTAATTTCAAGTCGGAGATTGACAGATTTTTGTTAACCAATAACAAAATGGGATGGGGTTGAAAAAAAAAGGAAGCTCTCCTATAGTATTGTTTTATCCTTGTATCATACTCTTTTAAATCTATATTTGAAAGAAATGCATTTACCTGCATATGAATTCTGTTGATCTGATCTTAGTTCAATGTACAAGGTACATACATATGGGTAAGAGATGAGGACTTTGTCTCCTTGTTTAAATCGCAGCTCTGATAATCTTTCCCATTCGTTTTTATCTGGTGCACTGTTAAAGTTCAAGCAGCAAAGGAGAATGTGCTGTATAGACATAGACATAGAAAACATAGAAAAATAGGAGCAGGAGTCAGCCATTCGAGCCTGCTCCGCCATTCAATATGATCATGGCTGATCCTCTATCTCAATACCATATTCCCGCTCTCTCCCCATACCCCTTGATGCCTTTTGTGTCTAGAAATCGATCTATCTCCTTCTTAAATATATTCAGTGACTTGGCCTCCACAGCCTTCTGTGGTAGAGAATTCCACAGGTTCACCACCCTCTGAGTGAAGAAATTTCTCCTCATCTCAGTCCTAAATGTCCTACCTTGTATCCTGAGACTGTGACCCCTCGTTCTAGACCCCCCCAGCCAGGGGAAACACCCTCCCTGCACCCAGTCTGTCTAGCCCTGTCAGAATTTTATACGTTTCCACGAGATCCCCTCTCATTCTTCTAAACTCTAGTGAATACAGGCCTAGTCGACCCAATCTCTCCTCATACGACAGTCCTGCCATCCCAGGAATCAGTCTGGTGAACCTTTGCTGCACTCCCTCTATGGCAAGTATATCCTTTCTTAGGTAAGGAGACCAAAACTGCACACAGTACTCCAGGTGTGGTCTCACCAAGGCCTTGTATAACTGTAGTAAGACATCCTTGCTCCTGTACTCAAATCCTCTTGCAATGAAGGCCAACATACCATTTGCCTTCCTGACTGCTTGCTGCACCTGCACGTTTGCTTTCAGTGACTGGTGTACAAGGACACCCAGGTCCCTTTGTACATCAACATTTCCCAATCTATCACCATTTAAATAATACTCTGCCTTTCTGTTTTTCCTACCAAAGTGGATAACTTCACATTTATCCACGTTATACTATGTAGTCCCGCTCATCCCACTCCACCCAAAATACATAAAAGGGCACTCCAACGGACATAAACCAGATCAATTCATCACACAGCACACATCGAAAAAGGAAAGTAACTTGCATTTACGTAGCACCTTCCACGTCCTCGGGACGCTCCAAAGTGCTTCACAACCAAGGAGGCACTTTTGAGGCGCAGTTACTGTTGTTAACGGAGGGAAATGTGGCAGCTAATTTGCGCACATCAACGTCCCACAGGCAGCAATGAAATAAAGGGCCAGATTAATCTGTGTTAGTTGGTTGAGGAAAGACACCGGGCAGATGGGGAAAAAGCAAGAGGGTTGTAGGGAAAAGAAAAAAAAAAAACAGGAAAGTAATAAGGAATAGTTCAAAAGGAGGTAGTATTAAAAGGAGTAACATTATCAAAACAGAGAGAGGTTTGAAACTGGGGGCACTGGAACAGAGGAATATTAAGAGATATAATAGAGGTGGTAAATTGGGGACAGACTATTTCCACTGGTGAGTGAGTTGTAACCAGCGGGTATAAACTTAACTTCATTATGAAAAGAACGAAGGGAGAGGGGAGGAGATTCTTTTTACACAGAGGATTGTTAAGGCGTAGAGTGAGGAAAGCAGAATCGATAACAGCTTTTAAAAAGGAAGTGGATAAATATTTGTCAAAGAAAAAAAATGGCCCAGAAATTGATCTCGCTCTGTTCCCGCGGGGGTAAGCCTTTCCCGCGATGTCTCACCTCGCTTATGCTTTTTCTGATCCAGCTCGCACGAAATTGATGTTCCAGACATCAGCTGTGCTGGGCTTGCGTATCCCAGCGGCGTAGTTAATTCGTGCGAGCTGTGGGATCACGTGACTCAGTTAGAGCCAATGGCAGCACACCATCTTCCATTCATAAGTCTCACAGCATGGCTGAGAGACTTATGAATCTTACACCCCCCCAAAATAACAGCTAAACCTCAATTAAATTTTAAAAAAAAACCATCACATTAATAAAATAAGTATAGTTAATTAAATTAACCATTTTAAATAAAAAATTAAATTTTTGAAAAAATTTAAAATCTTTTAAAAAGTTATAAAAATAAACTTACCTGTCTTTAAAGTCTATAAAAAAGATATACCTGTAAAAAAAAATTCAAAAAAATACTTAATTCACTACTTACCTTCTTAAAAGCGGGTCTTACTCCTCCTTTTTACATTTCCAAAATCTTCCCTACTTACCTGCGCGTCCAAAGCATGAAGTGCACAGCGTGCGCGCAGCCTGTAGCGCGCACGCGATGCACTCAGGCCCCGCCCCCTTTTCGGAAGAGCAATTGCCGGTTTTCAGCGCATGCGCAGGGCATGCAGAAAACCGGCAATTGGAGTGGGAATACGCGAGAGTATGCAGTGCGTACTCTCGCGTCCCGGGATCAATTTTCGGCCCATTGAAAGGATATGGGGAAAGTGGAGAGCTCTTTCAGAAAGCTGGCAAAGGCATGATGGGTCAAACGGCCTCCTTCTGCACTGTAACACTTTGATTCTATATCATCAGAAAGTTCAGCACAGAAGGGGTCCATTTGCTTCCTCACGCCTGGGGTGATGCGAGCTCCTCATCCGATCCATTTCTCGGCTCTTTCACCACGCCTTTAATGTTTGCCCTCAAGGGGTTAATCTAATTCCCTCATAAAATGTTGTGGCTGGCTCGGCTTCAACACCCACTTGCGAGAAAGCATGCCATATTCCAGTAACATTTCCATGAAAGGTTCCTTCTAACCTGCCCCTTTCTGCTTCAAGTACTAATCCTAAATGTACGTGCCTTTGTTCCCAATTCACCAACTAGTGGAGGTAATCTTTCACTGTTCATAAGAACATAAGAAATGGGAGCAGGAGTCGGCCATACGGCCCCTCGAGCCTGCTCCACCATTCAATAAGATCATGGCTGATCATCGACCTCAACTCCACTTTCCCGCCCGATCCCCATATCCCTTGATTCCCCTAGAGTCCAAAAAATCTATCGATCTCAGCCTTGAATATACTCAACGACTCAGCATTCACAGCCCTCTGGGGCAGAGAATTCCAAAGATTCACCACCCTCTGAGTGAAGAAATTCCTCCTCATCTCAGTCCTAAATGGCCTACCCTTTATCCTCAGACTATGCCCCCTAGTTCTAGACACTCCAGCCAGCGGAAACAACCTCTCCGCATCTACCCTGTCAATCCCCTTCAGAATCTTGTATGTTTCAATGAGATCACCTCTCATTCTTCTAAACTCCAGAGAGTACAGGCCCATTCTACTCAATCTCTCATCATAGGACAGCCCTCTCATCCCAGGAATCAATCTAGTGAACCTTCGTTGCACCGCCTCCAAGGCAAGTATATCCTTCCTTAGATAAGGAGGCCAGAACTGTGCACAGTACTCCAGGTGTGGTCTCACCAAGACCCTGTACAACTGTAGCAAGACTTCCTTACTCTTATACTCCAACCCCCTTGCAATAAAGGGCAACATGCCATTTGCCTTCCTTATTGCTTGCTGTACCTGCATGCTAGCTTTCTGCGTTTCTTGCACGAGGACACCCAAATCTCTCTGAACACCAACATTTGAAAGTTTCTCACCATTTCACTCTCTCAAAACTTTGAAAAGTTTAAATGGTCCCCTCCCATCACACTCTGCCCCAGCCAATACATCCGTAGTTTTCAAGCCTCTCATCATAATTATATATATCCATTTCACCCTTAGCAATGCTGGATTCCAGGGTTGCCTTTGAATTCCTGATGTGCAATCCTGCTGTGTAAAGCGGTGCTAAATTGTAAAGTCTGCTCCTACAATTTTACTTGCATTTTATATAATTTACAAATGTGACAGCAGCCATGTTATTGACCATTACTCTGTGTAAAACCTTAGTAACGTCTCTTCCAGTATCACTTAAACGGATGGCAGTGCCCCTCTCAGAATTCGATCCAGCCCTTCTTTGAACAAGTGGCAAAGGATACACGGGAAGATGGTGAAGTGCAGCGTGGTGAATGGCTGTAACCGGTCCAGATTCCCGAGCACTGCTCGAATGGCATCCTGCAACAAACCGACATGAACTGAGCACCACTACATCAGGTCTCCGGGTGGTAGCTTCTCAATTTCAGGGCACCCATGGATTTCTCCCAGTCCACTTTAATTATTCTTAAATGTACTACACCTTTTTAATTAGGATCAGTTTTCTTGACAAGTACAGATTATGCAGGTAGTTTCAATAACATTAGAAAAAAGAGCTAGAATGAAAAGTGCCATCTTTTCAATCATAGCCACCATAATGAACAAATGTGAGAAGTCGCACGACACCAGGTTATAGTCCAACAGCTTTATTTGAAATCACAAGCTTTCGGAGCGCTGCTCCTTCGTCAGGTGAAGTGAAGAGATGCATATAGGCACAGCATATATAGTCAGAGAACACTGCCAGATGATTACAGTTCTCTGACTATATATGCTGTGCCTATATGCATCTCTTCACTTCACCTGACGAAGGAGCAGCGCTCCGAAAGCTTGTGATTTCAAATAAAGCTGTTGGACTATAACCTGGTGTTGTGCGACTTCTCACATTTGTCCAGCCCAGTCCAACACCGGCATCTCCACATCATGACTATAATGAACATGTGAAAAATATCAGCAAGTTATATTCGGGAATCTTGGGTGGTAAAAGAATTCGCATTCATGTCGCGTCTTTCATGACCTCAGGACGTCCCAAACGCTTTACAGCTAATGAGGAACTTTTGAAGTGTAGTCTCTGTTGTAATGTAGGAAACGCGTGTCTCACTCTCTCATTCTCTCTCACTCTCACACGGGTCCCACAAACAGCAATGAAATTAATGATCAGATAATTTGTTTCAGTGATGTGGGTTGAGGGATAAATATTACACCAGAACGTCCCTGCTCTTCAAAAAGTGCCACGGGATCTTTTACATCTACCTGCGAGGGCAGACGAGGCTTCGGTTTTGCGTCTCACTAGTTTAAGAGATTTCCCCTGCCACGACTGACCCCCTCCCCCCTGCAGCCAGATCCCCAACTGAAGCCCACAGACCTTCCCCTCCCCTCTTACTGCTACTACACCCCCCCCACGCCAAGCACCAATGTCTTCCCCCTCACAAGAAAACTATCACTGTGCTTCAAGCCCCCTTGCAGTCGTCTCACACTCAACAATCTCCCTCTCAAATACTCCCGCACCCACCACCACCAACTTTCCTATGCGGTCATATCACAAGTCCATCTTCCCATCATTCCAACACCCTTTTTCCAATGCTCACACTCCAGGTGTTCAATAGTGCATTCCTCTTGTGGAAAATCCAGAAGTCCTAGATCTGGGAGCCACGTTCCAGTCAGTTTTTTTTGTCTGCCGAGTGCTTGACATGCACAGAAACTCCACAATTCTCCATTAAATTAAATATTGGGAAGACCGAAGCCATTGTCTTCGGTCCCCGCCACAAACTCCGTTCCCTAGCCACTGACTCCATCCCTCTCCCCAACATCTGTCTGAGGCTGAACCACACTGTTCGCAACCTTGGTGTCGTATTTGACCCTGAAATGAGCTTCCGACCACATATCCGCGGCATCACTAAGACCGCCTATTTTCACCTCCGTAACATCGCCCGTCTCCGCCCCTGCCTCAGCTCATCCGCTGAACCCCTCATCCATGCCTTTGTTACCTCTAGACTTGACTATTCCAACGCACTCCTGGCCGGCCTCCCACATTCCGCCCTGCGTAAACTTGAGGCCATCCAAAACTCTGCTGCCCCGTGTCCTAACTCGCACAAAGTCCCGTTCACCCATCACCCCCTGTGCTCGCTGACCTACTTTGGCTCCCGGTTAAGCAACGCCTCGATTTTAAAATTCTCATCCTTGTTTTCAAATCCCTCCATGGCCTCGCCCCTCTCTATCTCTGTAATCTCCTTCAACCCCACAAACCCCCCCCTAGAGATATCTGCGCTCCTCTAATTCTGCCCTCTTGAGGATCCCTGATTATAATCGCTCAACCATTGGCGGCCGTGCCTTCTGTTGCCTGGGCCCTAAGCTCTGGAATTCCCTGCCTAAACCTCTCCGCCTCGCTACCGCTCTTTCCTGCTTTAAGACGCTCCTTAAAACCTACCTCTTTGACCAAGCTTTTGGTCACCGGCCCTAATTTCTCCTTATGTGGCTCGGTGTCAAATTTAGTGTCTTTTAATACTCCTGTGAAGCGCCTTGGGACGTTTTACTACGTTAAAGGCGCTATATAAATACAAGTTGTTGTTGATGAAACACATCAGCATGTTTAAGGGTCCCCAGGCCAAGCTACTGAGAAATCTATAGCAAAATACTGTACTGCGGATGCTGGAAATCTGAAATATCTTTTTCCTGAACCGAGGATTCCCCTCTCCTGTGGTTGACACGGCCCTCGACCATGTCCATTCTATCTCCCGCACTTTTGCCCTCACCCCTGCCCCTCCCTCCCGGAACCACGATAGAGTTCCCCTTGTCCTCACCTTTCACCCCACCAGCCTCCACATTCAACGGATCATCCGCCGCCATTTCCGCCACCTCCAGTGTGATCCCACCACCAAACGCATCTTCCCCTCACCTCCCCTTTCAGCATTCCGTAGGGACCGCTCCCTCCGAGACACCCTAGTCCACTCCTCTACCACCCCCCAGCACCCCTTCCCCTGGCACCTTCCCGTGCAAGCGCAGGAGATGCAACACATGCCCTTTTACCTCCCCCCTTCCCACTGTCCAGGGCCCCAAACACCCCTTCCAGGTGAAACAGCGATTTACTAGTACTTCCTGCAATTTAGTATACTGTATTCGCTGCTCACGATGTGGTCTCCTCTACATTGGGGAGACCAAACGCAGATTGGGTGACTGCTTTGCGGAACACCTCCATTCAGTCCGTAAGGGGGACCCCGAGCTCCCGGTGGCCTGTCACTTTAATTCTCCGCTCCACTCCCACTCAGACCTCACCGTCCTCAGCCTCTTACACTGTTCCACGGAAGCTCAGCGTAAGCTCGAGGAACAGCACCTCATCTTTCGATTAGGCACTTTACAGCCCTCTGGACTCAACATAGAGTTCAACAATTTCAGATCATAACCCCGGCCCCTATCACATATATATATATATTTTTTTTAATCCACACTTTTGTTTGGCCCTTTTTTTCTTCCCTCCCACATGGCAGCTGTCCTTCATTCTGCCAGCGCAATTCACACTTCATCTAGAGCCATCCTTTGTTCCTCAACCTGTCCCATTTCCACCTCCTCTTGCCTTGAATATCTCTTAATGTCTCTTAATCTCTCCTGCTTTCTATCCTATCACTGACCTTCCCTTTTGTTCTTTCATCCCCTCCTCCCCCTTTCCCAGCCCTAAACTTGCTTTAAAATCTATTTCATTTCCTGCTTTTTTCCAGTTCTGACGAAAGGTCTTCGACCTGAAACGTTAACTCTGTTTCTCTCTCCACGGATGCTGCCTGGCCTGCTGAGTATTTCCAGCGTTTTTCTGTTGTTATTACTGAGAAATCTATGCAGGTGGAGTTTCTCCAATATCAAGTGCACACTCTCTCCTTGCAGAGACACACTCAGGAAGCTTAGTTGTAGATGGGCAAGAGCCAAGGCTTAGGGAACCTGAAGTGTACATGGGCAGAGTTTATCAAGTGCCAGAGTTTATCAGTGCGGATGCGACAGGGTGTGTACAGCAATTGCTGCAGTACCTATTTTCAGCCACTGCCAGGAGCTATAGTATTCGCAAGTTGACGGAAGCTTGCATGCTGTAGAAATATCGTACTGCAGAGGCACAGCAGCTGACAAACCCTCGTGTGGAAATAAAATTCTCCTCTGCTCCTGTCCAGCTACCCATCCCACCCCGTTTCACCAGGACAACTAACAATCAATCGCACTTGTATTCATTAAGCTGGCTGTTATTGGCCCACTTTCCCATCAGTGCGGAGCAGCTTCAAGTATGCACCGATGTAAAAGCAGCAACATAACACGGGAGTCAGGTCCAGAGTTGACCCGAGTGCCCTGAAGCCGGGAGACGCGAGCCCACCTCTAGGGCGTAGCGTCCTTCTGTAGTTTCAGACTAGCTGGGCAGAATCCCTTTCATACTGCCTGGCTCGCCAAACCTCCTGGACCAGAGTCTGTGTGTGCTGGCCCAGAGAGAGAGAGAGAGAGAGAGAGAGCGCTCGGTGTGTGTGTGTGCTGGCCGAGAGAGAGAGAGAGAGAGAGAGAGAGAGAGCGCTCTGTGTCTGTGTCTCCTGGCCCAGAGAGAGAGAGAATGAATGAGTGCTCGGTGTCTGTGTCTCCTGGCCCAGAGAGAGCGCACTGTGTCTGTGTCTCCTGGCCCAGAGAGAGAGAGAGAGAGAATGAATGAGTGCTCGGTGTCTGTGTCTCCTGGCCCAGAGAGAGAGAGAGAGAGAGAGAGAGAATGAATGAGTGCTCGGTGTCTGTGTCCCCTGGCCCAGAGAGAGCGCTCTGTGTCTGTGTGTGCTGGTCCAGAGAGAGAGAGAGAGAGAATGAATGAGTGCTCGGTGTCTGTGTCCCCTGGCCCAGAGATAGCGCTCTGTGTCTGTGTGTGCTGGCCCAGAGAGAGAGAGAGAATGAATGAGTGCTCGGTGTCTGTGTCTCCTGGCCCAGAGATAGCGCTCTGTGTCTGTGTGTGCTGGCCCAGAGAGAGAGAGAGACAATGAATGAGTGCTCGGTGTCTGTGTCTCCTGGCCCAGAGAGAGCGCTCTGTGTCTGTGCTGGCCCAGAGAGAGAGAGAGCGCTCTGTGTCATTGGCCCAGAGAGAAAGAGAGCTCGGTTTCTGTGATTGCACATGCACGCAAAGCTCCTCTCCCAGGGTGCAGGTGGCAGCGTCCACACTGAATTAACTCCAGGTAGATTTAAAAGGACTTTAAACCCAGTTGGACAGCGTACTGGAACTACATCCCACGCAGTGTCAAACCCAAACAATGCGAGACTACTTCCTCCAAGAAGTCTCACACCACTTCTCTCTCTAGAGTCGGACACGCCCCAACTCCAGATTAATGCTGCCACTTCAGCGGCAATGTGAAACAATTCATTCTGCAGCAATGCTAAATATGATTTTGTATCCACACTCACAATGCTTGGGCTTTTTGCACCAGATATAGTATAAATGACCATTGTGGGCATTTTTAAAGTACGGGATGTTCTCGCAAAACATTAAAATGAGCTGCCCAAGGCCCAGAGCTCCGCAGGTGAAGCCAAGCACCCTCAAGTAGAGCTGCTTTATCAGAGTTCAGTGCAAACAGTGCACAGCCAGCAGTGTTACCTGAGCCTACCAGCTGCGCATTGCACAGTACAGACATCGGAGAACATAGAAACATAGAATCTAGGAGCAGAAGTAGGCCATTCGGCCCGTCGAGCCTGCTCCACCATTCAATACGATCATGGCTGATCATCCAAATCCAGTACCCTGTCCCTGCTTTAATCCCCACAGTACACATATCCCACCCTACCCCTGTAACCCCACGTATTTAATTCCCCCTAACATATCCCATCCTATCCCCATAACCCCACATATTTAATCCCCCCCCTAACACTAAGGGTCAATTTATCATAGCCAAATCAACCTAACCCGCACATTTTTGGACGGTGGGAGGAAACCGGAGCACCCGGAGGAAACCCACGCAGACACGGGGAGAATGTGCAAACTCCACACAGACAGTCACCCGAGGTCGGATTCGAACCCGGGTCCCTGGCGCTGTGAGGCACCAGTGCTAACTACTATGCCACCGAACGATCACATTAAAGCAAAACAGCAGCTTAAATGTTTTAACGGAGAAGGCTAAATCACTCAGCTTTCTCCCTAACACGGTTGTTTGTGAACTATACTCTTGAAAAGTTATTGCGTTTTCCAGTTTTATAAATAAGACTGGTAGAAATTCCGGTCGTGTCAGTGCGCCGCTGAAGGTGTGGCGTGGCGGTACTTACATCCGCTACAGCAGCTTCTCCACGATGCCGTCCCAGACCCAGGGACCTGATCATTAGCATATTGGGGGTAGGTACCCGCGTCTGCAAGGGGGCAACAGGTGCACCCACCCAGCGTTATCAACAACTTGCCCCCCTGCCCCTCTGAAGGGGAGTTCAAACAAGTCAGTCGAGTCCAAGAAAGGAGGTCACTTTCTGTGGTCTTCTTTTATCCCGAGCTGGCAGGCCCTGACCCTTTGGTCCTTTCATTGTGGGGCCCAAGTTTAGCCGCCTATGCCTGCTCTCTGCAGACATAGGCGCCACGGGGCCTGCCGGAGGCGTATGCGGCTGGATTGCTGGGGTAAGCCTGGGAATGCCCCCCCCAGATTGCTGTCCGAACGCACAAAGTAGCACCTGTCCCCCTCGCGGTCAGAAATTGTTGTTGGCTTGGTTGGTCGGTGCGGCAGAAACCCAGTGTGTCCAGATACTGCCCCAAATTCCGGTCGGTGCCTCTGCCGACTCTGCACCCAAATCCGCCCCTAGAAGGAACAGAATTTCTGGGCCAAGATCTTTGGATTCCACATAAACAATGGTATCACCATTCACGCCTTCCCATTTAATTCTGGCACTCTACATATTTGAAACGTGGCTAGGAGTTAAACATCCTTCCCCTGTAATTTTCAAGTACCTGTTTTCTGAAACATTTGAACAAGGAATCCTACCTCTAGTTCTTGCCGAACTTGCTCCCTATCAATTCCCAAGTCTTCCCTGTAAAACAAAACAATGGAAAGAAAGGTTGAATGGCATTCGGAGAGAGCGGGGAAAGCACGACAGTCCTAACAACAAACTGAATGAAATCAGTATTTGTAGGGAAATGGTGTTAGGGAAATTGACGGGATTGAAGGCCAATAAATCCCCAGGGCCTGATAATCTACATCCTAGGGTACGTAAGGAAGTGGCCCTAGAAATAGTAGATGCATTGCTGGTCATCTTCCAAAATTCTATAGACTCTGGAACAATACCCATGGATTGGAGGATAGCGAATGTAACCCCACTATTCAAAAAAGGTGGTAGAGAGAAAACGGGGAATTATAGTCTGACATCGGTAGTGGTGAAAATGCTAGAGTCCATTATAAAGGATGTAATAGCAGAGCACTTGGAAAACAGTGACAGGATCGGACAACGTCAACATGGATTTACGAAAGGTAAATCATGCTTGACAAATCGACTGGAATTTTGAGGATGTAACTGGTAGAATTGATAAGGGAGAACCAGTGGATTTGGTGTATTTGGACTTTCAGAAGGCTTTCGATAAGGTCCCACGTAAGAGATTAGCGTGCAAAGTTAAAGCACACGGGATTGGGGGCAAGGTACTGTCTTGGATAGAGAACTGGTTGGCAGACAGGAAGTAAAGAGTTGGAACAAACGGGTCTTTTTCCGAGTGGCAGGCAGTGACTAGTGGGGTACCGCAGGGATCGGTGCTAGGACCCCAGCTATTCACAATATATATTAATGATCTAGACGAGGGAACTAGATGTAATATCTCCAAGTTTGCAGATGACACAAAGCTGGGTGGGCGTGTGTGCTGTGAGGAGTATGCAGAGAAACTCCAGTATGATTTGGACAGGTTGGGTGATTGGGCAGAAGCGTGGCAGATGCAGTATAATGTGGATAAATGCGAGGTTATCCACTTCGGTGGCAAAAATAGGAAGACAGATTATTATCTGAATGGCAATAGATTGGGAAAAGGGGAAGTGCAACGAGACCTGGGTGTCCTTGTGCACCAGTCGCTGAAGGTAAGCATGCAGGTGCAGCAGGCGGTTAAGAAGGTAAATGGTATGTTGGCCTTCATAGCGAGAGGATTCGAGTACAGGAGCAAGGATGTCTTGCTGCAGTTGTACAGGGCCTTGCTGAGACCACACCTTGAGTATTATGTGCAGTTTTGGTCACCTTATCTGAGGAAGGATGTTCTTGTCATGGAGGGAGTGCAGCGAAGATTCACCAGACTGATACCTGGGATGGCAGGAATGACGTATGAGGAGAGATTGGGTTGATTAGGCTTATATTCGCTGGAGTTTAGAAGAATGAGAGGGGATCTCATTGAAACGTATAAAATTCTAACAGGACTAGACAGACTAGATGCAGGAAAGATGTTCCCGATGGCGGGGGAGTCCAGAACCAGAGGTCACAGTCTAAGGATAAGGGGTAAGCCATTTAGGACTGAGATGAGGAGGACTTTCTTCACCCAGAGAGTGGTGAACCTGTGGAATTCTCTACCACAGAAGGCAGTAGAGGCCAATTCATTAAATATATTCAAGAAGGAGTTAGATATATTTCTTAAAGCTAAAGGGATCCAGGGATATGGGGAGAAAGCAGGTACAGGGTACTGAATTTGGATGATCAGCCATGATCTCATTGAATGGCTCGAGGGGCCAAATGGCCTACTCCTGCTCCTATCTTCTATGTTTCTATGATAGTTCTCCACATCTATTTGAATGATTAGGTGTAGAATTACCAAGCAACGGGACAAGGAAAGTTATTCATCAGACTGAACTATGTGCTTCCAAATTTCCCCATGTCTTGCCCCGTGTAGTCAGCAATTCTATTTATTCAACACGTGTGATACAATAAAAAACCATTGTTAAAAAAGAAAAAGACCTCAGGACGTCCCAAAGCGTTTTACAGCCAAAGCACTTTTGAAGTGGTCACTGTAGTGTAGGAAAGGCGGCGGACAATTTGCACACAGCAGGATCCCACCAACAGTAATGTGATAATGACCACATAGCGATGTTGGTTGAGGGATAAATATTGGCCCAGGACAGCGGGGACAACTCCCCTGCTCTTCTTCCAATAGTGGCCGTGGGATCTTTTACGTCCACTTGGGAGAGTAGACGGGGAAATAACAACAGAAAACGCTGGAAAAACTCAGCAGGCCAGGCAGCATCTGTGGAGAGAGAAACAGAGTTAACGTTTCAGGTCGAAGACCCTTCGTCAGAACTGGAAAAAAGCAGGAAATGAAAGAGATTTTAAAACAAGTTTAGAGGCTGGGAAAAGGGGGAGGGGATGAAAGAACAAAAGGGAAGGTCAGTGATAGGATAGAAAGCAGGAGAGATTAAGAGACATTGAGAGATATTCAAGGCAAGAGGTGGTAATGGGACAGGTTGAGGAACAAAGGATGGCATCTAGATGAAGTGTGAATTGTGCTGGCAGAATGAAGGACAGCTGCCATGTGGGAGGGGGGGAAAAAAAGGCCAAACAAAGACGGCACCTCCGACAGTGCGGCACCCCCTCAGTACTGGCACCGGGAGTGTCAGCCTGGATTATGGGCTCAAGTCTCTGGACCTTCTGACTCAGAGGCGAGAGAGAGAGAGACTGACCGAGCCAAGCGGGCAACTCACTTCAAAACCTAGTGTGTGTGGTGTGGAAATGTCCCCCTCCCTCTGTATACTGGATCTGAGGGAGTCTCCACCAGAAATACCTGGATGTCATTGGAGGGTGTGCCAGTGCCAGTGCATTGGTGCCCAAACACTCTGCCAGGGGGACGCTTGGAGCGCTGAGTTTGCCTCCCCAGCATTAGGGCCAGGCCCTCACCTGGCCGGCCGCACCCACTCACCTGATGTGGTGGCTGTACCGCATTTTCAACTTGTACACCGTCCTCCCCGCGTGGATGAACCGAGTCTCGGGCAGCGGGAAAGAGAAGGTTTTCAGAGGCATGGAGGGGATGGCCGCCCGCCTGCTAACCTAGAGGAACAAAAGCAAGAGTCAACTCAGGGTACACAGGCTGGCTGGGCAGTAAATGACCACAGAATGAGCAGGGCCAGCGCGCAATCCGCCGCTTTATCAAGCGCTCGGTCCCTGTGAAAGCTCAGCGGCCCGCCGCCATTTAAATTTTACCGCCTATTTTTTGGGTTGAAGACGCCTCAGCTCGAGCCCCGCCCACTCCCTCACCCTTGCCC